>JASKGO010008274.1:0-43664 GCA_030556065.1 Holobus sp. GC000080 | reverse complement strand
CTCTAACTTGTTTCGATACCTACGTCTCTCCATCTCAATGGGTAAATGTTTGTTACTAAATTGGATTCTGTGCAAATTTAATAGACAATCTCTCTTTTTCGGAGGATACGTTTCAGGGCCTCCTTTGATTTTCTTTTTTTTTTTTACGCTGAAACCAGCTCATTGAAAATTCTTTTTCAAAGCACTTCTTAGAATTGTGATTTTTATTCATACATGTAAACACCAAATTTGTTTATGAATTTAAAGCAATAAAAAGATTACTTAAATAAAAGTAATGAATATACAGGCTGACATTTAATAAATAATTTTAAAATAACAAGTGGTTAAGTTATGTTAAGGACTCCCTCTGTCCGAAACCATGGTATACATTTTGGTTTTTATGTTGTCTTAAATTATAGCAATACAAATACAAATTACTTCAATAAATTTTATTGAAAGTTATAAAAATTCATACAAAATTAAAAATTTTGTTCCTAATTTTCATTGCGTTGATCAAAAGTCTTCTTGTTTTTTTTGATTTCTCAAAAATACCACTATTTTGATTTATTATTGTATCTCCCATATTTTTTTATTAACGGGTGTCATTTCGATTTCTTGTTGTTTGCAATTTTAAAATAATTAAGAACAACTGTTAAACTTGGTTTTGACCATAGATTACTTATTAGATAGAGCATTTATTTTCAAGAGGGAGTGTTAAAAACCCTTGAAGTGTATGTATATTCAGTGAGCAAAGATTAAAAAAAATATGAACACCGCAATTTGGAACAAAGGGAGTGTATTTTCGATATAAAGAGTTTATTTTCTTAACAAGTCTGTAAGGAAATTTTTCACCAACAAGAAATCTGGTTTTGAATTTGTTATTTGCAAATTAATATCGGTGCCTGAAGTTTATTTTCACGGTTTCTTTTTGGGTCCAAATTTCATATTTTTGCATTATTAATTTTCAATATTCATTGCGCTTGTCATAAGAGAGTATCTTGATTTTTGGTCTCTTCTCACATCACACCACTATTTTGATATATGCGGTATCTCCAGCTTTTTGAGTTTTTATTTTTATATATTAAGTTTTTTGTTCTTTTTTAATTATAATTATGATAATTACTAGTAAATTTTGTTTTGAGCACAAACAACTACTAAAAGAATATAAATAGAATTTATTTTCAAAATGGAATTTTAGTTTTTCTTGAAAAACAGGATTTTTAAGATACGAGGTTACGTCAGAGAACCCTCGATATTCGAATAAAAACAATACAGAGAAAAAGTAATAGTGTGAAAAATAAATATTTTAAATTAACAGGAAAATTCTTTCGGTGGCTGAAAAACCATTGTGCCGATCGTTATGGAACCCAGTACTATTAAAACTTAGAGCATAACGTAGGCCCTACGTCGTAGAGTACATAAAAAACTATAACAAGAAGTTTAATGTTGTCTTTCCATTCCTAAAACTTTATTTTAAAAACAATAATCAACTTTACGTTATTTCCAGCTTTATTGAAAGTACCAATTTCGTTATTTCAAATCAAATAATCAAATTTGTATTTATTTTATTATTATATGATCCCGAAGTAAAAAAAAGCTTTTTTGTCTAACAACTTTTTAAAATATATTTCATTACACACCGGTAAATTTCATTAAAAAAAAATCAAGAAAATAAATCTTTCCAACTTTTAAGTTAATTCAAAAATGCATTTTGTTTGAAAGTTGTAAAATGTAAAGTATTTAATAAGCCACCAAATAACATCACTTTGTCAAAATTTAGTAAGAGCTTTATGAGCTTTATGTTCATGAAAAGTCACAACAAAATTAAAGCCACCGCATAGACCATTAATAAAGATTAAATGTGCAGTCATAAAGCGGGTGCGCGCAATTATTAGGGGATGATTTACCCTCATTTATAGAACATATATCTACATACTTTCGCATTATCCATTCCATATCCAGTATCGACCATTACAGTAAACATACACATATGACCTGACTGTTCACATTACTCGTAAAGTCGTAAATACTAAATATTGTTCACAAAAGGCAACTTATATTATTTGACTTACTATTATGAATTCAATACTTGACCGCAAATTAATTAAAACTGTTTTCCTATCTCTGAATATTATTCATCATTTATTTTAAATCATCGCATTAATAAAATCAATATAATAACAAAGAAAGAACTATTACAAAACTAAACAAGTCCAGTGTTTTTGGTCTAAATACTTTTTTTATTTATACAGAGCAAAATACAAATTTGTTTCAGAATATAATAAAAATAATTTGGTTTTCACTTCTGATGTGGATTTAACGGGGGCAACTTTATGGTATCCATTCGATTCTTCAGCACTTGCGTTAATAAAACCGAGCTTAAGGATTCCATTTCCTCATTGTCTCCTTCATCATTGTCATTCACTTCGCAGTGACCACTCTGAGTAGGTGTTTCTGGAAGTGGCGTTTGTTTAATGTAAAAGTCACCATTGCCTTCTTCATCGTCACTATTAAGTAGTTTCAAGCGGTCCAGAAGATTCTGAGTGGCATTACGTTGGAACTCAAGTATTCTTAATTGTTCGTCTATTTGTTTTAACCGCAAATCATCTCGCCAATCGCTCGCATCAGCATAGAACGAGTCATTGTTGTTATCTAATTGGATCTTTGAGTCCTCCGATGATAAAGACTGCAATTTTTAAAATTTCATTGTTAGTGGTGGCTTGTTAACAATAAAAATACTTTGTTACTGGTATGATGTATGTTCCTGCTATGGTGTTTCCTTTGTTAATTTATAAAGCCCCATTTTATTATTTAATTCTTTTAGGATTTTTTTTCCTTTTTACTTTATGCAAATGTTTCAACTTCGGCTAACATTTTGAACTATTTTTTGTGATATAATTAATGCTTTTGAAACAAATCATCTTTAACTTTTCTTATTTTGGTAAATCCTATTTAAAAACTTGTTATTGTTAATGATTTTTTAGATGTCTTTTGGCATTGGAAACTATTTTTATTTTTTCAGATTTTTCGCCATCCTTTAATACCACTCTTACTAACTAAATTATTTTTGTAAAATATAAATAGTTTCAAGCTAATTAATTTGAAGTAGAAAAACTTAGAAATTCGGTAGTTGCCGAAGAATATAATAATAATCATAAAAACTGTCATTTTTAATCTCTTGGGAACCCAATAAAGGAGTTACCAAAACTATTTTAAGCAAAATAAAAGAATTATCTTTTTCTATTGTTAAAAAAAACTCTAATTGCAGTTCAAAAATAAATAAACTTACGAGTTACGATTTATTTTCTTTATGTTTACTTATTAAAATGACTCGATTTGTTTCAGATTATAAAGAAATGAAAAAAAAATTAAAATAATTTATCGCTATGCCAAAAAAAAATTATACAAAATTACTAAATTATTTCTTTTGGTAACCTTGAAAGAAACATCAAACAAAATTTAGTAATAACTGAAACCATGCCAATTTCACTGAACATTTCATAAAAAGGGAATATCTAAATGAACTCTCGCACAAAAGTGAATAGCTTCTTTTTGCGTATTGGAGGAAGGCAGACCAAACCAACACAGTTAAACTATTAGACACTACTACTTTTACAAAATTAATGATTAAAATGCATTTAAGTCAACATCACTTACTGTCAATTGTTGGTCCAAATCGGCTAGTCGTGTAAGATCCTCGGAAGAAGGCTTAAACGCAAATTCTTCATCCACTAGTTTCATAAAGTCATAATTATCTTCCGCCCGACCAGGTTCATGGCGATCGCTTTTTGAGCTGTTGTCTCCGCTGTCTTTCGCATCATCGCATTCGTCTGAAAACAGATCCATAAAACTGTCTCAACAAATTTAATATTCTGTTTTGCATACCCAAATCAGATAATAACGAATCCAATTTGACTTTTTCCTCGTCTGTTAAGCAATAGCTGCCCATGACTGGCGTGTTTTTCGCTAGCTGCAAACAGCGAAATTGAAAACAGTTTATGCTGATTGATCAATAAAGAAGAACCCTTGGAAACCGTTACCTCAATATTCCGTTTTATGAACTTATTATCCTTTATTGTAGCAGTTCCATCATCGCTTCTGATCCTCTCCCTTTCGCCCTCCGTGTTTTCATTCTTAATTCCGTTTTCATTACTTGCCGTCTTGATTCCCATCTCGGCGTCGCACAGTTCCTTGAAAACCTTTGTTTTCGAATGTAAATTATCTTCGCGTTCTATTAAATCGTATAATTCCCTTTGAACTTCCATCCGGTCAGCTTTTTCCTTCTAATTTAACAAAAGCAACAAAAATATAAATAAATGCCAAGGAATTTCTTCAAGTAATTTACTGCCAAAGTTAAGTAAGTACTATCCATTTGCTCTTCCATTTTAATGACAGCTTCAATTTGCCGGAGAATTTCAGGATCAGTACGGCTTCTTTTTATTGCGGTGACCACATCCGATAAAACCGATTCCGACTCATCGCTATCAGTGTCTTCAAGTTTTTCTTTCAAGTACGCGCTCAATTCGGGATCGGTGACATTCATCTCCTTCATCTTTTCAATCATGTCCATATAGAATTCATTGTCATCAAATATGTTCTCTCCTGCAAAATAAATTAAATCCTAGTTGGACACCTGATTTATTTTGGAAATGCATCTCGCACCATTTATGTTCGGGGGTCTGATATTTTTGGCCAATACCAAACTCCGGTTGATGGAGCGCTGCAAGTTTCCCATCGTTCTAAATTTATCCTCGTTTTCCAAAACCTTGGCGCGTATTTCATCCTTAATAGCGTCGCACGACATTATATCAATGTAACAATAACAAATGTAAAAAATTCAACAGTTTGCAAAAATAGCAAAATTATGTTATCTTTTTGACTGACATCAAAAACCAACAAACTGTAATAAATTGATTTCAACTTCAAAACAATTTCCGTTGTTTTTTTTTCTTACTTTTGTTTTATTCTTAAGTCCTTAACAGTTTAGTAATCTAAATACATACAGATACAAAATCTAATTAGCAGGGTGTTCAACTGTAGGCTGAATGGTCACAGGGGTTGAAGCAGCGTTTGACTCTGCAGATGTGACGGTGTTCTTGGCGGGTCCGGTAGGTTGAATCGGAACGACGCGCTCACCGGTTTCGATTTTGGAGACACGTTTGGGAGCCATCACAGTTAAGATTCCATCGGAGGATAACGAAGAAGTGACATCCTTGGCTTCATGATCTGCCGGCAACATGTACCTTCTAATGAAGTGTCTGGAGATAAATCCATGTTCATCTTGTTTCTCTTCGTGTTTGCCTTCAACCACGATGCAATTGTTGGCGATTTTCACGGTCACTTCTTCAGGGGCGAATTGCTGAACATCCAAGATGACTCTGAAAGTGTCCTTGTCGGAAGCGAGGGTTGATCCTGAGTCCTGACGCGCTAAGGCCGTTTCGTTTCTCCATGGTCGGTAATAACGTCCGGTGCTTGGCCAACGGTAACTCTTCAGAAGATCATCGGCTCGCAATCCGGTGCCGAAATGTTGGTCTAGCAATCGGGATGGTCTGGAGACTTCAAAATCATCCCACCAGTCGCGGAAGAGCATAGGTACCATGGACATTTCTTAAATAATTGTAATTATTAGAATTTTTATTATCTTATTTGTATTTAAAAATTAATAACTTACTTTTGGGTATTTTTGGGCGATCCTTTCTTGAATGCACTTAGTTATGAAATGAACAGAAGTGGAAAATCACCTGCATTTATATACAAGTGGCAGAATTTTCCTTCTATTTCGAGAATAACATGAAACACATTCTAATAATAAACCACCGCACCATAAACGTAGTCCACACTCAAAAACAGAGGAATTTCGTGTTTTGTTGATTTACAAAATAAACGCATTTTTTACTAAAATTGAGCTTTTTTGAAATTGTCCACTAGGTGCTCTAATTTCGATTGAATATTGGGAAATTACTAAATTACAATTTGAGCTTGCTTATTATTTAAGGATTTCAGTTCAAAATTGTGAAATTGCATGGATTTAAATCAATAAAAATTCTTTAATAAAAATTAATCTATTGGAGGCAAAAATTAATAACTCGCCTCAAAATTAATATCTTTTTAATTTATAGCAAGTAACACCCAGTATATGAGCTTAAAAGGCAAACTATTTAATTGAACAGAAAATTTAAAATCTTAAACTTATTGAAGATTATTAAAACAATCTAGAATAAATCCATTTATTAAAAAAATTTAAAGGAAGGCAGAAAAATAAATAACACATTCTGTTTAATTCATTTCAATATTATTTATTAGTACAATAGCATTAGAAAAAAAACAAAAAACAATTACAACTGCTACTTTTCCAGAAGGAAACAATTTATTGACTAAATTTAATTTAAACAAATACAACTATTCAATATCAGGATGTCTCTTTAACAATATATTAACTTGCTTAAAAGTTAATCGTTTTTCGCCAGGGGTAAGAATACCTTTCTGTGAATGCTCTTTCTTTACTTTCTTTTCATGTACAGTATTTTTATAGCATTTCTGAAAGCTTTCAATTTCCTTAGGACACATTGATTCATTATATTCATTTAATTTTAGGCATGCCATCATCACAGACATTTCCTGGATGCAGCATACTTCGGTAGTCTTGTCACCTTTACCAGAAACTGTAGCTCTCAGCTTCATTGGCAATAGAATAGGTTGAAAAGGAATTGGTTCGCTTCTTGGTTTTCGCCATAATAATGCAGGGAACAATCTCATAATTGCTAAAATTGGTAAATTATGATGATGATTCAATAATTAATTTTTAAATGTCATGAAATTCTTACTCAAATATTTTATTAATTAATGTTATTTTTATTTATTAAAAATTACTGCTGCTGCAGGTTTTATTTTAATTTTAGGTTAAAAATTTTCGATTAAGATTTTAGGCAACTTAACTAACTCATATTTAGTAATATTAAGTTTTCTTTTTCAATTCGCATAAAAATTCATAGAAAGCAACGAAATTTATTATAATTGGTCATATTTTATTCCTCCATTATTAAAACATTTTTAGATTCAGGCAAAAAACAAAATATGATAATAAATTATTTAAAAATAAGAATGCATTTCGTAGTCTTGACTCTATACAACTCTATTTACACATCAAAATTATCCGGAAATTTTAAAACCGGAAGTAATGATTCAATTTAATTTTTTACCAATTTCTTTTCATTTAAAAGCATTAATAACAAAACGTGTAGATTTGAAAATAAGTACCCTTTAGTAAAAACATAGACATTTTGAAATTTACAAAACAAAAAAATACATTAAATGGAATTTCTCGTTAGTAATTAATTTACCTATAATACCGCGCCTTGGTCATTTTCTAACAAATGGTGGTTACCATTCCCAAGACATCATTGCTCCAATGAACATTACTATTTTGGTTGACTAGCTCCCAAACGTAGGGTATAAAAAATTCCTCCGGCTGCTCCTCCTCTACATATTTAAACTTTAAATCCGGAAATTTCTAAAAAAAGAATCAACAATCAATGACAAAATGAAACCTCAGCAAAAGAAAACAAAAAATATATCTTACAGTTAATTTTTCTTTAGGCCAATATTTAGACCCCTGCATGATCACATTAAGCACAATGTGCGCGTCCACTTCTTGGTGCTGCATTTTACTACTCAACAGATCCGAATAGTACTCGATGATAATTTCCAAATTGTGCACGATATCCAAGAAAGCCGTATTCTTTTTAAACGATCTGAACGTGTCTTTCTTATACAAGAGAGTGTACACCAAATTAGGATTGTTCGTTAGTTGGTGTGCCAGAGCAGAGTTAAATATCTCCAAAACCATGCGTAAAACTTCCTCCAAAACGAACAAGTACTGCTCAATTTCCGACACGTCTGTGTGTTCGGTCGAACCGACTGGAATCTTCACGGAGTTCTGATCGGACTCATCGAGCTCTGAGCGTATTTTCTGATAACGTTTAGCTAGCGTTTCGAAAAGTGAAACTAGTCTTTGGCATACGTAGGGGTGCAAGTCGCGAAACTGCGAAGACATATTTGCCAAGGCGGCCAGACAGTTCGTGTGAAGGTACTTGTCTTTCATCTTGAGCATGTTGTATTGAATCGTTCGGATTACTACCAGGACCAAAAGGCCGCCAAGTGACACTTCAGATAAAACACGTTCCGAATACCAAGGAATTCCCTTCAGTTTCTACAAAAATGATATAAATTAGTACTTTTTTTTTTTTTTTGGGATCAACATGCATAAAATAATTTACAATTAAAAAACTTGAGACAAAAGCGATGAAAATACTTTCCTTGTACAACTAAATCAACCAAATTTGATGTTACTATAAAATTTTACTGAACTAAACATCCTTTCATAGACCCTCATTTAATTTCCTTTTTTATTAATGTTACAAAACAGAATAAATATTAAAATAGTTAAAAGAAGTTAAAAACTAATAATAATATAAAACAAAGCACCGAGGTTTTCTTTTTAAGGTCTAAACTAAATACTTTTTTTATTTCCTTTAAAGGACTATATATTTTTTTTGATTTATTGAAAAAAAAAAAACTGATTAAGGGGATTATACAAGGAGTTTTATTGAAACCGACTTCAGTTATTTTTAAGTTCTAACTAAGTTACCACATTTAAAATTTTCATTTTATCAATGGAATGAGTTATTTTAAATTATTTTTAAGGTGGTGGTACTTCTGGTTATACAGAAGTAATTATAAACTTAATTATTTTAAACAAAACCCCATATTTGAGCTTTTCTTTTTAAGATCACATTACTTCTTTTTACTTCCTTTAAAGGTCTATAATCTAGGATTTACAAAAAAAAAAAATTATTTAATTGAAAAAAAAAACTGATTAAGGGGATTATAAGGAAGTTTCATTGAAATCGACCCCAAAGTTATTTTTCACTTCTAACTAAGTCACAAATTTTAGATTTTCATTTTTTTATCAATGGAATGGGTTATTTTAAATTATTTTTAACATGGTGGCACTTCCGATTAATCGAAAGTAATTATTTTAAACGACACCCCATATTTTTTAATTCTCTTTTTAAATAGACTTTGAAAAAAATTGTTTTCGGTCTAATATTACTTTTATATCTTAAAAGCGTTCGGAAATATTATTCTCTTAAAAAAATATTAATAGGACTTGATTGTAAATTTAATATTATTTTAGTATTTTCAATAATTTTATAATAAATGAGAAATAAAATAAATAAAAAAGTCTTACCGTTTCATGTACCAATCGATTAAAGCCATCATCTTCACTAAATATCAGCAAGACAATCAACGACATGTAGATATGATGGGAATTACTTTCGGGGGCATTGTACAAAGTTTTCAAAATAGGTATTACCTGAAAAAAAAATCAATTATTAAAAATTACCAAAACCTAATAAGCAAAAAACCAAACATACCAATTGCTCCAAATCAGGTCGATCTAATAGATAGACTTTGAAGGCATTATTTTTGTGCATTAACAAATAAAGAAGTAAAGTAGCCGAATCGCCGTGAACTTTCTTACATAAAATTACGTACAGCTGATTGAAATTAATTTTAAATACACCGGTTTCTTGCGTGGGCGCAATGGGATTGTTATCTAAAACAAGAAATGAGTGTTATCAGTTTTAATAACACAAAAAAAAAGCTAACGTGGAGTTCAAACCTTGATCATTCACGCACGAAAACAAGCAATTACGATATGGGTTTGTTGGAATTGAGCAATGATTTGCCAACACTAGAATTAGCAACAAACTGTGCTCAGCCAAGGGACTCTTACTGGGTCCACTTTTCTCACCGGCGTTATCTTCCGGTTCGGTTTTCCTATTGAAAGTTAATATCGACCATATTTCAGTAGCAATTCCTAGGACAATTAAAAATTGGTATTTTTTTTTTTTAGATTAAAACGTAGTATACAGGGTGACACTATTTTACTAAAACCCTACCATTTCTCTAATTTTCAAACGATTGTTACCAAATTTGGTATACTTGCGTAAAACAACATCTCCAGTTGGACTGGATAATTATCACTTTTTTAACACTTCCGTTTGCACCGGAAATGGCCTTAACTTTTGCTTTTTAAAAGCATAACCCCGCATTTATCACTTTTTTTGCATTCTAGGGACCATCCTGGATTTAAAAACGTAGTTTTTATTACATTTTTTTTGTTGGTTGCAAAAAAAAATCGATATTTCAAAATCAATCTAGATGGCTGTGAAATGGCTTACATAACTCAGAATGAAGTAAAGTTATATTAAAAAGATGCAAACCTGCAATAAGTTTAATATTTTGTGGGTTATTAACAAAAGAATCTTGACAAAATGGATTTTTGGTCAAAAGTCCATTTTTTCAAATGGCAACCATATTGGACCACCCCCTTTTGTTACTCCTCGTTTAATGACGAATCTATTGATAGCATTTATAGTATGTTGTAAAAATTCATTATGGGTAAAAATCACAAATAAAACTTTTAAAAAATTGGAGTGTTGCCATTTAAAAATCAAAAGTTCGGGCCCTTTCCGGTGAAACTGGAAGTGATATAAAAATGACATCAATCCAGTCCAATTGTAAATGTAATCTTAAGTACGAGTACCAAATTTGGCAACAATCGGTTCAAAAATAAAATAAAAATGGCAGGGGTGATAGTAAAATTTGTGTCACCCTGTATTTGATACAAAGAGAAAATTGATAGTTACCTAAGACAATACTGCTTCCATGATTATCCCCATAACTGGGTGGTTGTTTTCTCTGATCAATATAATTTTGCAAAAGACTTTTGACAAATAAAGGCGCATGTATCGAATGCCTTCCCTTCATTATCAGCTTATAAATAATAGAATTTTCTGGCCTCTTGTTTGCATGGATCTGAATGGTCAGTAAAACTAACAAAATCGTTACAGCTTCCAAGTGTATTGCATAAGTTGAATCTGTGACTGGCACATCAACTATTATCCCAAAAAGGGACCCAATGAAAGTTTCCAATTTCACAGGACTGTTTTCAGAGGGTGTCTCAATGTGCTGAATAAAATGTTCTTCACTTATCAGCTCAATAAAATACTTCATGATGCATCTTATTATAAATAAAGTGTTAAATGTCTGCCATGTAAATAAATTACTGAAAAATAAAGACATTAATTAGATGCTTGCAAAAATGTTGCTTTCATTTAATTACCCATTGTTGGTGGTGGAAGCAAGCAATTCTGATGTCCGAATTAGAAACACTTGTATCAAAGAACTAAGATTTCCTGAATGCAAGTTGTTATTTAACAGTTGGCTCAGAAATGGTTCAATTTTGTTTTCCAAAGCCAGTTGCTCATTGCTTCAATAAAAGTACTTAATTATTTGGCTACTAACATAATCTGGAGCTTACTTTGAATTGGGAACAGCAATGTTAAATGTTGTAAAGTCATTCCAAAAAGAATCATTTGAAGAGATGTGTTCCTTTCCAATGAATTTCAAAATATATTCATTGGTGTTTAAGTCGACTTGTCTTGAAACAGCAATACCCATTTTGGGGAGTACTGTTTAGCACTTTAAACAACTATAATTTGCCGCCAGTTTAAACATTTACATTCCTTAACCGGTACTAACTAAGTTAATTATTGTCAAAGAAAGAATTGTTGAATTGAAAACAGCAACAAAATAAGTTTATAACCTTTTTACACGTCATGACTTTCCGTGTGACATTTTAAAACTGCGCGCAACTTTTCCGGTCTTCCTGTTTCATGACAATGAATCCGAATACGACGAATTTCGTTTGAAAAACATTTCCTAACTTTTGTAAGTTATCTAAGTAATCTTAGTTTATTGCAAAATCTTATCAGTTGCATTATTGTGTAATTTATACCGAATTACTTTTGTTTTTTTGCAGATAATAAACCATACTAAACAAATGAAAAAAATATTGAGGTTATAATTAATACCTTAAGTAAACAACAATTAATAAATTAAACAAAAACAATGCCTAAAGAGGAAGAATGGTCCCGATATGCGAAAGTTTACGAACCTATAAAAATAGGATCGATCGATGGCACAGATACGGAACCGCATGATAAAGCTATTGTAAGGGCAATTCATTCAGATTATAAAGCAAACAAATTTGTAAAAGGCAAACCGGAGTGCACAATATTTGTCAATAACTTAAATCCAAACACTACCAAAGACACAATCAAAGAGTACTTTTCACAGTACGGGAAATTAAAGCGGTTTCGACTAGTTAAAGATATTGTCACCGGTTTCCCAAAAGGATACGCGTTCATCGAGTATGAGAACGAAAGCTATGCCGAAGAAGCCTATTGCAAAGCATACAAAACCGAATTGGATGGCAATGTATTATTTGTGGATTTCGAATGCGAGCGATTGCTGAAAGGATGGAAACCAAGACGTTTGGGCGGAGGTTTTGGAGGCAGAAAGGAGTCAGGTCAGATGAGATTCGGCGGTCGTGATCGGCCCTTCAAAAAACCGATTCATTTGGAGCTTCAAGAAATTGAAGAGCGGAAAAGGAGAAGTCACCGGGACTCGCATTCGAAGCGAAGATCTCGCAGCAGGAGTAGAAGTCGTGAACGCAGCTCTAAAACGCACCGTCGTTAGTCGCTATTATCAGGATTAATTAATTAATTATTAAATATATGTAACAATAATCATTAATCTTCAAGAGCAAGTGTAACTTCGTTATATGAAATTCTTTTACTAACTTTTTTTAATTGAAAATTGGTGTTTTTTGTTGTTGATTTATTTACGAAAATAAACAGAAATTTTAAATGTCGCGCCATATTAAAATTACTAACCGGAAGTTCCCAAAGTTCAATTGCGGTGCAATATTTAAAATTGCTCACTTCCATATGATCTTTCTTGAGTTTTTTATTTGAAGCAAATACATCGAAAACAAAAAAAATCAATTTTGATAACACAACGAACTGTGCATACGAAGAATATCGTTTTAGTTTCGACTTTTGGGAAGTTTTAAAGTATTGTTTTTTTTTTCACGTAAAGAAATTAGTCATTTTAAAAATCGCGCCATAATAAAGAAACTATCCGGAACTTACCAAAGTTAAATTGTGGCGACTAATTTAAAATTGCTCACTTCCGCATGATCCTTTAATTTTTTTTTTTTTTTACTTAAAGCAAATACCTCCCTCGAAAACAAAAAATCCACTTTTGATAACACTACGAACTGTGCATACGTGCATACGAAGAATATCGTTTTAGTTACGACTTTTGAGATGTTTTAAAGCAGTGTTTTTTTACGTAAAGAAGTTGGTAATTTTAAATTTCGCGCCATATTATAATCACTTACCGGAAGTTCCCAAAGTTCAGTTGTGGCGCAATATTTAAAATTGCTTCCCTTCCACTTGATCCTTGAAGATTTTTTTTTATTTGAAGCAAATACCAAATACCTCGAATACAAAAAATCAACTGTGGATAACACAACGAACTGTGCATACGAAGAATATCGTCTATTAGTTAAAACTTGATACAGCTAATGAATGCAGTATACGACGCAATATAATATAAAACAATCTACAAAAAAACATAACAGACTTAAACTAAGTAATAGCATAATGAAGAATAATAATTACATAAGAGATAATCATATGTAAAAAGGGGTATAATAGATGCGGATATGATAACTATAAACATTTCTTATGTTTCTTTCTATAACTCAATTGTTTGTTTGTTGTTATTGCTGCAAAGTGTATTTGGAATCTATCAAAAATACACTGCTCTCTTCTACTCTCCTTAATATTATAAATCCAATAAAGTACAAATTTCCAAAAGCAAAGGCCAGCCTCACTTATTGTTACATTATTTTCTTGTTCCAAAATATTTTGTGTAAATCCACCAGATGCCACAAGATCATTGCAGACTCGCGCGCAACTTTTGAATTTGCTTATTGCAATTCAGTCAACTTTTACAAAACTTTGATTTTTTTCAAATTTGCGCTTTTAGAACAAATAAAATAAACTTTAAATTAAGCGTCCTGAATATTATTACATAATTTAAAATCCCAGAATAAGAGATTTCAAAATTAATTATTGATTACCCTATAGGATGTCAATGATACGACTAGTAACCGATTATTTAATTTTCCATTGGCTTTGCAAAAAGTTAAAAATTTTAAGTCACCAGTACTTTTTTTGGTGATTGCCATGGAAACCAAACATTTAAACCAGATAAAACAATTAAATTTCGCCTTAAATTAAACTGGCTTCATTACAATTTTTTTCAGAAATTTCAATAAATGTAATAATACGCAGGTCACGTTTTAAAAATAAAAGTTGATTTTTGGAAAGGTGAGTCATAAAAGGATAACAGAAATCTATTAAGGAAGATTAACTTCCTTAACTTAAATTTAAAATTGATAAGAATAGATAAGAGTCTACAATGATTGCTATGACATCCGATATACTTTTCTTATTTATAATAAGCCGTAAAAACAGTTTTTCCGAGAAAAATCATTTGAATCTTTTAAATTTTAACATGTCTGTGATCAACTCCAGTAAATTGCCGCTCCAACAAAATTGATTGTTTATGACATAATGATTTCTTTTTTCAATTAAAGCGTATTGTAAAATTTTCCCAAATAATTCACAAGATAAAAATGATCTGACGCGGAAAAACTTATTTTTTTTTCTTCTTCAAAAAACCAACAACAGTATAAAAATTATCAAAGTGGTAAAATTGCATCGATAACCTGTAAAATTTTGTCAACTCTCATTCCATACTCTCTTAAAATATAGATTTGCAACACTAACAACAGCGCAGTTCATAAAAATATTGAAAATAGTCGGTTATTAATGACACCGATTACATCTGCAAAGAATCCACAGGATTTCTTTATCGTCATTGTTTTGAACAGAGATTAAGAGGGAAGATACACGTTAAAGACCGTGCGATAATGGGCAGAGGGATGTGCAATTTTTCATTTCATCTACTAACAATCTAAAAATTCTGATAATTTGTTTGCACTGTCTGTAAATTTATGAGATCATAATAACTATTGTGTAGAAAAATAAGGGCTCTTGTATTTTGTGTGTACACAACATCTTTTTTTTTTTTTGGCCGAAATAATATTCCGAAAATTTATTACGTCTCTTCTATCTCTCCGAAATTGTTGAACTGTTCGCGTGCCACGAATTTAAATGCAAAAAACTTGAGGGTTTGTTATTTAAAGTGGCTTAAGAGTTTTCTCTTTCTTTTCATAAACATTTAATAATCGATTAATCGATAAGGTCAGTGGAACCCTGAGCGGTATTTAATAATAATTCTATGTCTTCGACACCTGCGTAACTCTAAAATATTTGTTTGACTATTTACGTGCATCGGAACACACACACATCTGATCAACACGTTATTACTCTCACGACAACAGTAGTAGTAGTAGTATTGGTAAATATAGTTAATCTTAACGAATAATTGAATCTGTAAGCTTATTGTTGGGGGAGAAGAGTTTGGCGCAATTTATGACATAGAGCTGCACGGTAACCGCGGCGAGCCCATTTGCGTTAGTACGCGGTCCAGCCATTGCAGCGGCCCGTTCAGATGCAGTTCGATCCAACAAGGAGTCGACGTGACCGTCTGGCGTCTGTACTCCGCGCCCCAGCCCTTCACGAAAGACATTCGGATGGTGCACATCCGCGTCAACTGGTACACCGCCTCGAAGCCCTGACTGACGCTCTGCGACAACAGTGCCGCGAACTCCTGGTTGTTGAATATCTTCAGGTTGCAACCGGGAGGTATTTTGCAGACGGTCGCTGGGTGCCAACCGTACCGTTGATTACAGTTTGGCGATTGGACGAAAATACTGGAGTCGCTCAAGCATTCGGCGAACACTTCGCCGCCGATGTAGTATAAGCGCACGCCCTTACCTATGTGTCTTCTGGTCTGTTCCACTACCGTGTTTCGGTTCACGTTTGAAAGCAATCCAAGGCAGAATCTATAAAAAGTAAGGGAGGGTTTTTAAATTAGTTACACGGATTAATTTTACGAATGCGAAATCCATAAGGTTTGAGGAAATTACAAAAAAAAAAATTCATTCAAAGTGTGGAAATACTGTATCAAACCATTTTGAGCTGCCTTACTTTTATGCCTACCTTTATTAAATAATAACTCCTATCTGCTGGTAGCATATTAAATACAGAAGTTGCTAATTATTTGTGTTTTTTTCCTTATTCTAAATTTACGTTTGAGAGGCTTAATATTTTTTTTAATATCTTATTACTAATAATAAGTTATTAGACAGAAATCGCGCTTTGAGTTCCTCGTAGTTCACGAATAGTGTTTAAAGCCTATCTTTATTAAATAATAATAACACAAATACAGATTTAAACGGAGTTATGAAGTTGCAATTCTTAAATTCATTTTGATAAAAATTGCCAAAATAAATGCGGGGAACAATTTTAAAAATAAAGTACTTTACGATGGATTAATGGTGTCAACTGTAAACGAAAATTAAAAATGGACCAGAATTTAATACATACCAAAGTATCTAATAATAAATGAATTACCATTATTAATCAATTAATTAAATTTATAAATTTTTGTTAGACGTCAATTTCCGGTATTTCTGAAGAAGATAAATTTTTGAACCCGATTTTTAAATAAGGATTAATACGAGTATCATATAATATTAGACCACTGATCAGCATTTGTGGCTCAAATTTTTAGAAATTCCATTTAATATTATACCCGCTGAACCATTAATTTTTTTTTATAGTTTCAATGCATAGTACGGGGTTAATTAACCTGATTCCTATTGTTATAATTAAAAAAGGGAATCAAGAATGGCGACAAATTATAAAAAAATATTGCTTTTGACGGTAGAAATAAGAGTTAAAATATGGTGGCAAACTATGATTGGCTAATTATTTTCATGTTTATCGTTTCTATTTTCTTAAAGGCGAATTAGAAACCATTTAAAAATAGCAATTTGAAATAAACAATATTTTACCCTCAACAAAGCGTTACCATAAAATAATTGATTAAACGATATTGAGTGTTTTTTCGGTATAATCCGGGAACAAGGACGAAAATGTTGTTATTGTAAATGTAAATTTGTTGACCACAAACCGCGAAATTATTAACAATTTGTGAGTTATATGGCAAGCCATATGGCAAGCAACCATATTGGACCACCCCCACATTTTTACTCCTTGTTTAAAGGCGAATCTTTTGATACCATTTACAGTATGTTGCAATATTTCATTGTGGGTAAAAATCTTTTTTTAAATGCAGTGGTACTATTTAAAAATCAGAAGTAGGGGCCATTTTCGGCGAAACCGGAAGTGATGTAAAATTACAACTATTCTGTCCAATTGTAAATGTGGTCTTATTTATAAAAAAAAGGTCCATCTTTGTTATGTGGAAATATAGAAATTGCAACAAATAAGGTAATCTTACCTCTCGGAATTGCTTGGATCGGTGAATCCGTCCACTGTAATGCTTGGTTGACTGGCATGAAACGTCTCGCCGACGCGTGTGTTCAATTCGTAGTAACTGATACTGCACCAGAAGGCAGGTTCGCAATACATGACAGGTTGAGCATCCACAGGTGGACTAGGAGTAAGCCTTGCAAGACCTGAAATATTTACATTTTTATGAAAGGTAAATGATCACTTAATTCATAAAATTAATCTTCTCTTCTTTTGCTTCTTTGCAAGAGAGTAACATCAAACTTACCCATAGTTACCGGATCAACATTCTTTGGTTAATCTTTGTTTATAAGTTTTCAACTTATAAAAAAAAATAATTTGAACAGTAAAACTAAAAATTATTAATTTGATGATTAAAAAATCTAAATTTTTTGAAGGTTTAAAGTTGAACACGATTTATAATCATTGAAAGCGAATTAATAACTATAGATAAATTAATAATAAAGAGTTTGTTGTGTAATTAACATTTCAAGCATATCTATAAATAAAATAATAATAACTTATAATTAATGAGTGTACTAATTATTGTAATAAAAACAGAAAAAAATAGTCATAACATCCTTTTAATTAACGAAAAATGTAAAAATCAAGTTTTGATTAATATTTGTACTTTGAATTGTAAAAAAGTTTAATTGCATTAAGATCTTGCAAAAAAAAACTAGATTAAGCTAGCTTAGCACATTATTAGCCATAAAAAAAAGAGATACAAATAATGCACAAAAGAAGAAATTTGAGTATTGCAATGTATGAACTTACTCATATTATCATTTGGATCAATGGGGTCACCATCCTCTGACATATATCCAGGTGGTGGGGTTTCCGTTGGAGGAGCCGCATTATGAGGGGACTCCAAATTGGTTGGAGGGCCATTGGGGCACATACTCATAGTATCCATGTATCCACTGTGTTGCATGTGTAATCTAAACCAACCAAAAATGTAAAAAACTCAAATCATTTTTTTAAACTTTAGTCCACTCACCCTAAACTATTTGTATTATGAGGAAAGGAAGTGTTTTCAGGCACAGAAGTGCTCAAATCTTCCAAAGAGTGTTGATACACATTATCATCATTGGAAATATTGTGCTTGGGAACTAAAATTACTGGCAATGCTAAAATAAACGAACAAACCGTTAGAAAATGAAAACAAACTTTAAAAGCAAATTACCTGGACTTTCAATCCTTGAATAATGATAGGGATTGATACACACTTCATCCTTCTTCAAGGAATAGGAGTACTCGCAGTGATTTAATGGTTGCAACTCATGGTGTGACTGTAAATCAGGCCACCTCCAGAGTCGACAGTAGATTACATGAGGTAGACCTTTGCGAGGAGCATTGGAGCCCAACTCTGCAGCCGGCCGTGCTCTGCAAAACGCAAAAAAAATTGTAATGCTGGTGTGCTGCTAGGTAAATCTAAAAATGCACAATTCTGTACACTCATTGTGCAAACAAAACAAATGAAATGCGAAAAAAAAGTGAGGCGCAATAAACAAAAAAATTAAGCTATTCCATTGTTTCCATTGATGATTCTCCTTACAGGTATGAAAAAATGAGCAGTTGATGTGCAAATTACTCACGTAAATTGTTAACAATACGTTTGGCAATAAAGCAGAGCGGCAAGTTGCGCATCGATTTTGTGTGAGAATTTCGTTCGATGTAGGAAGATGTGGCTGGCATGGGCTGGCGTATTCGCCAGACATTTAGGGTAGGTCACAAGCCAGACTGAGTGGGGTAAGGGGGGGATAAACAACAAATCCATAATATGACCTTAAACTTCAGCACGAGCAACAGCAGCAGCAGCAGTAGCAGCAGCGAGTGATTTTTCGGCAAATGTACAATGAGTAGCGGATGATATCGCACAGACAGACATACCTCGGCACCGTGACGCATTTCGTGTTGGGGTTCTGCGACGAGACGGCCCTTTCAAGTTCCTCGAGCGCCCCGGACTTTTTCAACTTCTTAACCAAATTTTTCACGGCCTTCTCGCACCATTTATCGTCCGCGTCCGAGCCTTTCCTCCAACCGAGCAGTCGTTTGACGACGGGCGGCGTGAACGGCAAAATTCCGCTCATCGTTAGCAGCAGCAGTAGCACAGGTGCAAAGCTCGTGCCTCTTTCTGATTCCCTTCAGCAGTAATTTTATAGTTACCCAAAACGAATGCTAATCAACTGACATATTGTTTCTCTCATTCGCTCTCTCGGACGCACGCTATTAAATCCGACGAGCGGTGCGCGTACAATCAACGACGTACTTCTTTCGCAACGAGCTCGTCTAAATTATTATATAATTCACGCGACAACGTAGGCCGTGGATGAAGTTCCAAAGTTGTTCCGGACGCGCCTGCGCAATTTGCGATTCGCGATCGAAGCGCTTCCACGTCCTGCGATACGCACTACACAATTTAAAAATAACAACGCTGCTGCCCAACGAAAATTACCTTCTTTTTTTCACCAAATTTATTTATTTTTACCTTAGATTTTCTTTTAATACGTAATATACCTACGTTTTTATTATTAATAAATAATGGATAAATCACCTATTTAGCAAAAAATCGTTCACCTTTTTGTTCTTTAAAAAATAAACTTTGAAAGTGCGCAATTGTTAATTCATTTATGAAACCTTTTTTTAATCAAAAGCTCAAAACAATGCTTTTACCCCAACACAAGTGACCCTCAAAATATGTTATTGTTAAGTTATCAAATTGAAAAGTTATTGTAAAACTAAATTGACATTTTGCGCAATTAATCTAACTTCCGCTGTTACCTGAAGTAGCAATGGAAAATTTATAAATTGAAAATTTATGGACAAAATTGATAAGTCAATCCCTGGTTTTATTCTTTTCTTTACTCTCCATAGCAACATCAAACAACAATTGCAGAGTAGTTGTATAGTGAGTCCACAGCCAACTAAATTTCCAATAAAAAAAAAAATAACCATTAAAAATCAAGCAAATTATAATTTTTCTAACTTCCGATTTTACCAGAAGTTGAAACAATTCTGGACTTTAAAATGGAACATTTTTTACATTATGACATTTTTAGAATTTTGATAAATTTATATCATTTATATATATATTTTTTAAGTTGATACATTTATCGATGGTTGTATTCTTAAGTTTCCATAGCAACATCAAATACAAATTGCAGTGTCCTCAGCCACCTATGATTTTCATTACAATAATAAATAGAGCAAGAAAGCTATAATTTTTCTAACTTCCGGTTTTTCAAGTAACCATAATATTTTTATTTCTAAATGGAGTATCCGGTATATTAATGTATTTTTGGAAGTCTAGAAATATGCTATACCGGGTGACAACGGTTTTAGGGTGGCCTGTCTTTTTGTCACCCGTTTTTTCAAAAATTAGTACTCTTTTATAAGACAGCATTTCCGATTTATTGGCATAAATTTTAATTTTTTAGCACCTCCTGTTTCACCAGAAATTACCCTAACTTTTGATTTTTAAATGGCAACCCCACTTTTTTGGATTCTAGGGACAATTCTGAGTTCGAAAATAAATAAATTAACTATTAATAATATCAATGTTTCTATGGTTTCTTTTGTTTTAGTAAATGGAAAGCTGGCTATTCCAAGTGAAACAAAACAATTCGTTAGTTCCAAAAACAAAAATGAAATTATTTTCCGTATTTAAAGTTTTAATGGTTTTACTTTACGATTTTTTTATGGAATTTTTGTTTGATAATTATTGCTTTTTGAAAATGAGAAATATTTTTTTATATAAAAAAATCGATTATATTTTTGTCTGCTGTGGTCTTTAAAGCATTTTTATTGCTGCATAAGAATTTTATGTTTGGAATATTGAATAAAAAGAAAAAAGAAACAAAAATATTTGGCATATTTTTTGTGACTGAAAAAAAATCAAATAATTTTTTTAACAAAATTGATGTCAGTAAAATATAATTTGGAGAATTGTTGTAGTGTTGTCTGGAATATGAAGGCAGCGCTTTTCCTCTCTCAATTAATTGCAGTTTCCTTCGTCGTCGTCGTCAATCTAAATTAAGACAATGAAGAAGCTGCAAGCCAGTATAAAAATAAGTCAGGTCATCGGTTCACGCCAAAAGGAACAAGAGTCAAATGGTAAAGTTCAAAAATGTTCTTTTACTATCCATAATATGCGTACATATTTGTTTTTTTTTTTTTTCTTTAACCAGACACATCGATTGAGCATAATAATATTACGTTTCAATTGTAATTATTATATACATTTATATTTTGTAGTAAATTTATGATACAAACCAATCGGCGCGGAAAATAGTACCAATTGCTTTCGAATTCACCATCATCATTGGTCGCATAATAATAGTAATAATAAATATAATACGCTTGTTTCGTTAGTCCCGAAATGGTGCATCACAAAAATCATTAGAATATGATCAGCATAATACATAAATATCATCGTCATCGTTATAAATTAAAACCAAGGAAACTGTAATTTTTTTTTGCTTTTTTGTTTGTTTGTTTATATACATAAATGTTTTAAGGCCGAAAAGTATTAGTGGAAGTTGAAATTTCTAGTGTCGATTTTTGCGTTGTCACAAATGCATTCTTCCTTAATTAGAATAATACAATAGGTAGCATCATTTTTCAAAAAACAAAAAAATTATCAAATGAAAAGTTATCTATGGTCGTGTTACGTTTTGCACCAGTAGTAGTAGTAATAATTATGATAACAAGCTAGCAATTATAAATAATGTACACCGTAAAAACATTTATATACATATTATATAAGAGATAGTTGTGGACAAATTGTAAAAATAACACCGCTGTCTGTTTGTTATTACACTGCTTATGTAACCAAGTATGATCTTACTGACGAATCAACTTTCCTTAATTTATTATTAATTAAGAGAACAGCAGCCTTTCCTTTCATAAAATCGACGAACATTTAAATTCATCCAAGTTATTAATTTATAATAATCATCATCATTATCATTTGCAGGGCGTTCTTGTATTGACAGATCAAAACAAAAACAAAATTTTTGGTACAAGAAAACTGATTTGCCTTCATTTTAATAAATTGAAAAATAAAACATTTGAAGACTGTACATTTTCAGAGGAAATTATTTGAAACATCATCTTTACAGCATTTTTATTTCTTTCTATTTCAATTAACAAGAGAAAAAACGAACCAAAATTTAAATACTTTATTACAAATTTAAAAAAAAGTACGTTAATTACTTGACCCCCAATACAACCACACCCTACACTGCACTCAAAATCAACTAACTTTGGAAATATTTGTATGTAATACTTGTACATAACATAGTTACCGATACAATCGTAGCAATTCATTATTTACACTCAATCAGCATTTGTTTCCTCATTTTCTATTTGCTTAATTGGTTTCAATAGTTTCTTTGAATTTAATTAGATCTCATCAGGGTAGCTCCAGGTTCTTTTTTTTTTCTTAACTAAGACTCAAACTTTTGTTTTTGCGAATTATTTTGTATATTTTCTGAAACACCTAATCAAATAGAAAAAAAGAATACATCAGACCATCGAATCAGTCATGTTAATTCTTTAGTTTCAATGTACGCAATACACGTTCCGCACTTACAAATGAGATCCCTTATCTTGTTTGTTTGTGTTTGTATGTGTGTAGAGTAAGTAGAGTCGGTAAAAGTAGAAACCCAAGACTGTACAAACAAAATTTTTAATTCCAAAAAAAAAACCTATGCAAAAACGTTAAGTGTGGATAGTGTAATAATTAAAAAGTTTAATATATTAACTGAACAGTAATTCCATGGTTCATCGAAATGGACAATGGGTACACCTATCCGAAATCGGCAGACCCATCCATCCATCCATCCGTCCAAATACTAATTATCTATTTCACTCAAGTACACTGTACCCGACAAAAATGTAAGTCGCATTAAAACTTAGTGTTTTTTTTTTAATTCTTCATCTTTATCACTCTCTCGATGTATTTTTATGTGGCCTGTGAATATTTTGTGTGTGCAATTATTTGGTGGATGCCCGTTTTTCCGTTCCAAGAGTTTATATATTCATCATCAAGTTTTCCGGTGTCTGCTATGTCAATGCACGTGTGCTTGTTGTGTTGTTTGTGAGAAGGAATTTTACGCGTCAGCACATCACGTTTTCCAGTTGTGGCGCTGACTTCCAGACTGCGGTGGTATCATGTCCAGAAGATACTGGCGCTGCAGTTCGGCAGCCCTTTGGAGGTCCGACACGTTGGGAGCACCTTTTCCGGTGGCCGCCTGCGCCTGGGCCATGGCCAGCTGATAGGAATACAAGAACGGACTGAATTGCAGCATGTGCGCTGCCGGAGCACCTGCGGAAATTGCTGAAAATTGCATTTTAATAATTAATTTCGCATTTCAAAATATGTTCGCAGTTTTTGAATGTTTCACTCAAATTTTATGGGGTAAACCAAATTTGTTGTTACTTTATAGAAAACAATTAAATAAAATTAGTCGTTGAAGAAAACGGGTTTTCAATTATTCAACGCTTAATTTTAGCAATATAAACTAAAAATATTTCCTAGATCTTTCTGGGCAACAAATCATACAACCCCTTTCAGTTTGCATTTATTTTCTCGCTGTGTAGATACTAAATTTCAGCTTATACCGGAATACCAACTTCATTGTTTTAAATGTTGCTCTATATTTTTTATTTCACTCCAAGACCAAAAAAACAAAATAATTTTAAAATATTATTTTTGGACATTCATATTAAATAATACAAAATATTACTTTGTAAATTTAACAATTTTAAAGGGTTTTTAGATATATTACGTTATAAATTTGAGCGAAAATGATTAATTAAAGTTTATTGTGTTATTAGCCACGAAAAGAAGACTTTTTCAATTTTGACAATAAAAAATTAATATTTCAAATAGATTAATTTGATGTAAAAATAAAAATTAAACCAAAATTATTTTCATTTTAAGGAGTCAAATAAAGGACAAAAATGTTGGAGTTATTTAAAATAACGAAGTTGGTAACCTGCCACCATCTTGTGAATAATTAAGAACAATTTGTCTCATGGATAAAATACTATAATGAAAATTTCTAAACTACTTGGCAGTTAAAAATATTTGAAGGGACAAGTTCAATCAATCTCCCTGTACAATAGGAAAAATTTGATCCAGCAATTTTTGCATTGGAAATATTATTAGTATGACTTTACTGTTTAAATTTTTTTCAATGAGCAATTAATGAATTAACTCAGCTCAGCATACAGTTGACGTTTCAAGTTTCAAAAACGAAAAAAAAAGCACTTACTTTGTAGAATTTGTCTGTGCAGTGCTTGCATGGCTGCAGCATTAAAGTTCGCCGAGGCATCTTTGGAAGAGTGCGAACTCCTAGACGGCGGTGGCGTCGGTTGTGCTGACGGAGGCGCAGGGGGTGTTGCGGCGTGTCGATTCGCGGGCGTCGGAGTTGCGGCCTTCGGAGCTATCTCCGGAGTTACAGGCGAAGGAGCTGGACTATTCGATGTAAACACTCCATTCTAACAAACACAAAAAAAAACATGTAATTAATCATGACCGAAATCAATACGTTACACCAAAAAGAAATTCAGTACCTTATGTAATAAAACAACAGGACGGGGAAGGATATTAACATTGGGTTTCCTAAAATAAACATAAAAGGGATTGAGGAATACAGGAAATACAAAGGAACTGTTCCCAAAAGAAACTTAAAAAAGCAAACAATCAAGTGAATTACCTGAGCTAATCGCTGTTCAATTTCCTGCTCTTGTTGTAATGCCTTTACGAACGCCGTTTTCAAACGGTTCGTATGTTCCGCCTTTAGCGCCTTTTTCACATTACTAGTTACGCACTGTTCGCATATTACTTTATGCTCTTTTACTGGAAACAAAACAAACAATATAGTTGTAGTTTTACAAAATTTGAATGTTCCAAACAAAATATTCCATTAATAATTAAAAATAAAAGATTAAAAGTAAAACAAACCTTTGCCTTTAACTTTAACAGCTTCCCATTTCCACACTGGCGTAAAGTCCGACTGACACTGCGAGCAACTGAAAGGAATTATAGGCAAGGGTGGCTTGTTGTCCTTCGTTAGGAAATCCACTACATGCTCCAATCCGACCAGATAAATGAACTCCGTATTACTGGGATTGGGAATGAAATGCATTTCTGGCGGTGGAGGTTTCGGCGGTGGTATCTGAACCAAAAAGAAGCACACAAATTAATAACTATAAGTATAAATTATTAAATAATTGTTTGGTAACGGTCTTACCTGTAATAATGTTTTCTCCAACTGTTTTCGTAACGCAAGTTTGGCCGCAGCTTGCCTTTGGGCTGGGGTTTGGTTATCATCTCTCGTTCGATCCTGCAGAAGTTAGAAAAAAAAGTTTGTTATTACTTGTTTCATACTTGAAAATATGAATTAAACAAACATTCTACGATTGAATGTAATCAAGTTTATTATACAGTGATATACCGGATGTCCAAAAATTATGACAATTATTCATCACTTTTTATGTTATGTTAATATTTTTTTAAGTAGAAACTAGAAAATTAAAATTTAGTAAAATTAAGTTAATATAGACCATAAACAACTTATTCTATTATATTTTTTAAAGCTACTACTTCCGATTTACTTAAAAAAATAAATTCCAACTTATAATTTTTAAATTAAAAAAACTTTAACCGGGTGATAACGGTTTTTAGGACCTTTTCTTTTGTCGAATTTTAAACTTTCACTTGTCTCTTAAAGGAAATTATAACATTACTTTTTACATGACTTTATTTAACATGGATTTAAATACCCATTTCAATTTTTGCATTAAAAAACACTTTTCAAAAGTTTTTACGTTAGAAAGGACCCCACAAATTTAAAAATTCTAATAAAAAAAGAAAATAACGTTAAAAAATATAAAATTAAATACGAAAACATTGGCTGCTAAAACTTCAAAACCACGGTCACCCGGTACATCATGAACTCTTTGTTTACTGTATGAAATATGAACCACATGTGCGGTTTATTAAACATGAGTATAATAAACTTGACTGTAATTTGATGATTGAAGTTATAAAATCAGTTACCTGATCAGTTAAATTAGCATGCGATAACGTATTAGACACTAACGGTCTTCCCTCTAAATTAGTAGCAGGCTAAGCGTTAAAAAATCAATTCGATTACATTTTTCTCTGATAAATCACACAAATTGACTTATTAAGTAGTAGCACCGAAGCAGATGTATACAAACCTTGGATGGTTGAGGCGGTGCTGGCGTTATCGTAACAGATGGTGACAAGTCTTTGACCCCAGGGGGGAAAGCGCTCGATCTGCCCACGGAGGACCGTTGCGGCGCTTGAGGAATCTGCAGATTCGACCCCCGGCTATTGATGGGCGATATCGATGTTCCATGTAGGCTCGGACGAGCAGGTGGAGGAGGCTGCAATAACATATCAAATGTTACAGTCAGTTACACCCTAAGCGAGCGAAGACAACAATTGGCAAAGAATAGAAGCTAAAGTTCACTTACCCCTCTGGTTATGGAAGTGGAAAACTGTCCGGGTTTGCTGTGGGAACTAGAGTGCTGCTTGTGGGCCGTTTGGGGAACTGTTCCTTTGGTGCTAGGTACTTTAACGGTGGTTGGGGTTATGATGAGACCACTGGGCAAACCTGCCGGTGGCAATGCAGATTGAGGTATACTAGGAGGCAAGACTGCTACATTTTCCTTCAGTTGTTGAGATTGCTTCAGTTTCTTGAGCAGCACCAGTTTCATTTCTTCTGCTCGAAGCTCTTCTCGTAATCTCCGCAGGCCTCTTTCCCTGAAATTCAATCACAGGTTTAATATTTTGGACTCATGGAATGAATCGAAAAAATTGTTTAGAAATGGGGTTTCACAGTTTTATATGGAAATCGATATTTATATTGTCCTAATTATCGATGAAAAATTCAATTAATGAGCAAGCGAAATTTTTATTTTCAATAGGAAAAAAAAAGTTTTTAATACCCAAAAAGAACTGAAATTATATCGAACACTAGGTTCTGTTCAACATAATACTATTGTATTGAAGGGTAATTTAAATTGTGATAAGCAAGATCGTAAATCAAGTGAAATTTTTAAAATAATTTTTACCATCGATAATCCTTATACTATTTGCCCTTGAAATATTGATATAGCCAGTTTTGTAAAAAAAAAAAATATATTTCCTTGATTATTATTGAGAATCATGATTTTTTGCATATTAGATATTTTCAAAACATAAAATTTTATGTTGTGATTGTTAATCGAAGTCTTCCAAAAATACAAGTTTTTTTTTTTTTTTTAGTTCCTGGGTTAGGTTGTGTAAGGTTAACTTATATTCGCTAAAGATAGGTTAGTTTTGATTTGTAAAAACATTTTCTACTCTATATTTGAAGTTTTTGGTGTTCAAAACGAGTTGAATACTGCATTAAAATAAAATCCATTTTATCCCTCCTTGGATTATTCTAATATCTTTTAATATTGATTAAAAGCTTACTTTTTAGTTCAAAAAAATAAATTAAATTTGACCGTTTTCAAAGGCAAATCAGTTTATTTTCATTTTTTATTACAAAAAAAAAAATAATAATAAAAAAACTGTCTATTTAAATTATTACTTTGTAATATTTCCAATAGCAAAAATTTAATAATTACTTTTAGAAATTCTTTTAGAAGTGTTTTTATTTTTCCTTAAAGCATTTCACTCAACTTTTCAATTGTTTTTATTGTTAAATATGTGACACAGTCAAAGAAGCAAAAATTAAGAAAGTTCTTTGCCATATTTAGGCAATGAAACATAAAAACGAAACAACCGGTAATTGCAAAATATCCAGAAACCTCAATTAAAAGCATAAAAATGAATATTTCGTACTGCCGACCTTTCTTCGCAATATTTTTAATTTCTACTTTAATGTTAAATTGTAATTTATCCCCGTAGAAAGTTTCCGAAACCGACCCACCATTAAACTTAGCAAAACGTACCTCTGACGAAGTTCAGAAGGACTGAGCTCTTTGATAGGAACAAGAGGCGGCATTTCGCCCTCGCTGGAGTCGCTGCTGTAATCGGCATTCCCGTTGGTCCTGGGCCGATCCAGATTCCCATTTATAAGTACATCGGGACTCTCCACATAGCTCCTGTGCTCGGGTCTCGGTCTCAACACTCTTCGCGAGTTGATAATTGACGTACTATTATTAACTTGTATGTTTGACGACGGCAGATGGGCCGGCTCAATCGTAATCGAAGGAGTAATTGATGATCGCGGCGTTCTGTAAAACAAAGAATTAGTACATCGGAACACAGGATCACTTTATATTAATTTAAATTTAATGTTTAATTCTATTATAAAGTTAAAAGCAATTACCCAACACTCAAATCGACGACAGACTCATCGACTTCCATCTTCTCCATGGGCGACCGGATCTCGAATTCACCTGTTGACAAGACAGAAGAGTCCGATTAAGACAATAGCATTGTTTCTTGTTTGTCCTGTCACCGTTTGTCTTACAATCAATTTTATAATGGTAAAGTTAAATAGA
This sequence comes from Holobus sp. GC000080, assembly GCA_030556065.1. NCBI lineage: Eukaryota > Metazoa > Arthropoda > Insecta > Coleoptera > Staphylinidae > Holobus > Holobus sp. GC000080. The sequence goes on along the minus strand of JASKGO010008274.1, from coordinate 14,718 downwards.
TTTTAATTAGATGGATGTCGTGTCAGTGCGAGTAGAAAGTGGTCCGCGCACTGGACACCACGGCGAAACAATGCAAATGGCAAATATTAGAATAGAGATATCGGTAGCGCGCCGGTTGAGCTTAATTATTGGATCTTAAATGTGTAAGTGAGCTAAACTAGCTAAGCACTACGTCCCGCAAGTAATGACCGCATGTTCACTTACACAATAACACACACACACACACACACACACACACACACACACACACACACACACACACACACACACACACACACACCGTTCAATGCGTGTACATATTATTACTTCAGGTATATTACCCTGTTGCCAAATTAATTTTAAGAGATGCCAATTTACGACTTTTCCATAACCGATTACTGGCAGGTATAAGTAATTTCGAGAATTGCACTCGCTCGATTAATTACTGGAAAAATTAATTATGCGCCACGATGATAAATCAGCATTTAATAACTCGGCGCGCAATATAAATGCTAATTAAGATGATTTTTTTTCCTTTCGATTATAATCATCTTTTGGTTGTCTTTTACTTGGCTACCGATATTGTTTTGGGTGCTTAGTAACACCACTAATCACAATGTATCCAAAACAGAAACGTCGGTTTGTTTAAAACAGCACAACAATCACAGTTAGTCATTGTCCGAGAATGCAGAAAAAAATACTAAAAGTCATCATCGATAGTGCTACAAAAAAAAAAGAAAAGGAAAAAAAAACTAACAGTTATCAACAATATTGATGATGTGGACGCTATTAATTCAGATAAGCAATTAATTTTAATAAATGTACATAACGTATGCATGCGCATACATGGGCGACACACAGAGAAGGAAAACCGTAACGCGTATATTTGCTATTTGCTTTAGAACGTGTGAAATTAATTGCAAAAGTGAGCAAACAAGTTTAATGTGGATGCAGACAAAATGAAGGATTGTGTAATAGAGAAGAGAGACACACGGCGGTGGCAGCAAACCGCGTACAGGGATTATTTTGCGTGTGCAAGCTGCAGCACACAGCATCATTTCGCATCCCGACTTATCGATTTACTAATTTATCTCTTAATTGAGCCGGAAGAAACGGCGGTTACGAACGCTGCCGCACACAATTAATATTGATTACGATAGATGCTTAATGAGATAAATGCAATTACATAATTAGGTTTCGGTTATGGTTTTTCCCGAAATAAATAGAAAAACAAAAAAAAATCATTGGAAAAACAAATGCAATGGGAAAAATCACTAATGGCGACATATTCGGATGGCTGGCTGAAAGAGCAAACAAGCAGCAATTAGATATGTTATGTGGGGGGAATAAAAAGAGCGTCGCATAGGAATTGTTATCGCCGCGTACGGAGGTGGATTGCGGTCGGGTGGCCGATATATTGGCAACAATGACCATTTTAATGAGGTACATGTGTAACAAGGCAAATATCGCGTGCGGCTTTGCTGGAAACGTTTGTCTTCACTTGACCAGCCGGCAAAGGCAATAACGAGCAGCAGCCGCAGCAGCATGAGGAGCAAAGCAACAACGACGAGTGAATGTCCGCCGCCAAAGACATGATGCTTATCTAACCTACCTACGCCGCCAGTAATAGCGCGCGAACAAATTTCGCCCCGGGATTACGTTTAGGATTTCTCCGGAGCCGAGCGAATGGATGCAGCAGCAGCGGCAGCGGCAGCAAAAAAACGCACCTTCTTCGGGGGGTCAGTGTTGGATTTGCGAGCGAAAAGTGGTGTAATCTGAACGTTCGGCGTTGACAAATCGATTATCTCGTGTCCGTGTGTGAGTAGCTGGCTGGCTGGCTGGCGGAGCACGGAGGAGACACACTCATTTACAAATCACCAATTTTATTATTAATTTTAACCCGGCTCACTCGCAACACCGGAATCCGCATGCATTATTATCGGAACGGGACACTTGGCGCTTCGAATTGGGCCGCAGCACTCGACGGGACCGTTCGCAATCGGCGAAGAAAATGCGGAAAAACATTAACCGCGTAGGTGCACACACACTTCACTCCGGGCCAAAATTAACAGACGACTGATTCAATTCAATATGGCGTGGCCTTGTGTTATGACTACTCGCTCTTCTCCGTGTGTTGTGTGTGTTTGTGTACGTGTATAGTAAAACTACACATTAAAATCGGACATCCTTGTCTAGTACAGGCATCCCCTCGGTGACGTAGATCCGTTCGTCTTGCGTCGGGATTTTATTCATACGTCGATACAATTAAAAACAGACGGCCGACTAGCTTCGGCCATCTCTTTCTGTGTCATTCGCGTTACCGGCTCGGGGATCGCGGACGTGTGCCGCCAATGGGGGATCAGCCGCCGCGACGGAAACGACCGAAGCATCGCCGTTCTGCCCGTCTCGCTCGGACGCATCGGCGGCCGAATGGTGCGCTCGCGTCACGTACCGTACGACTTGATTGTTTTCGTTCGTTCGTTCATAAACATCGGTTTAAGTAAAAGGTCCCGTGTCGCACACAAAACGCTGCTTCCTCTTTTCGACTGACTCTCTATACGTTTCATGTAAATTGATGACGTACCGTTTGTGTGGAGATAAGAGTCTTGGCTTAATTAAGCGACTGAAATAAGGGTTAAATACCTGCTCGTTAGTGCATTGCTGTTTGCAACAATAATCGCAGCGGTTGTTCCACTCACTAATTTGGCGAAATTTGTAGTCTCGCACGGATGTTGCACTGGCACTGCAAGGGTGGAAATAGATAACCACTCACTACCTTTGACCAGCTTACACACCGATAACCACTGCGAGTCTGTCTTTTTTCACCGTCACGTGATCTTTTGTAATTATACAAATATTCCGGTTGCCTCCTCTTCTTTCCGCGCACTACACTACTTGTATTTTTTCGCTTCGTTTCTAACTGTTTTCTAATAATTATTACTCGAATTTCGTGCATACTTCATGACAATAGCGTAGCCATGGATGGAATATTATCCGGTGGTAATTGTTATTATTGGCGCTGTACCAAATTGTTGGAAAATCAGTTGTAATTGCAATTTATTGCGGTTTTTGTCGCGATTCTTCGATACTACGTAATGCTTCGAACTTTGAGACAATAAATAATAATAATTTATAAGCAATGTTTTTTTGAATATAAATAATAGTGGGAATTTAGTTTTATTTTAACATAATTATTATTCTATTTATAAACTCGTTTTGCCTTGATTTTCAATAAAAATCTAGAATGATTTTCAAAGCAAAATTTAATAATCACTGAGAGGATTTTATTGTTTCTTATAATTATATGCACTTATTTTTATATTAATTTTCAAATTTCACATTTATAAAAAAAATGTTTTAGAACTGTTTTTTGTAAGAGTTTAATTGTAAATAGTATTAATAACTTTAAAAGTATTTTAATTGCATAAAAAATTGTTCAAACAATAATTTGTTCAGAAATAATGCTTGGAAATGTTTTAATTTTTGAAAACATAAGTTTCTATTGATTTTTTATTATTTTTTTCAATGCTTTATGACAATGTAAAGAAAACTGATTAAAAGTCAATTAATAAGATTACAATTTTTATTAGAATGGTTATTTGTTTTAAACTCAAACGGATTTTTTTTTGCTTTTAATCTCAATTAAGTATTAAAAATTCTCTAAGCATTTTTAAATAATTTTAACCTGGTTATTAATATTTTCGTGACACGTGGCAATGAACATTAAAATTTTAAATTTGTGGGAAATATGCATCACAATGAAATTTCAAACTAAAATTAATAATAATACTTCATTTGAAAAAAAAAACACCAAAAACTTACAGCTTCAATTATTAATGTTAACAAATAAAGAATACGAATAAAAAATGACCCAACAGGGCGACTTTTTTTGTCAAATTTAAATACATTAGAATAGATTTTATACAAACAGAATGATTTTTGTTTTTGTGTGATTATTAAAATAATAAGGAAAGTGTTATTTATAACAAAATTGGCAAAAACAAAACATATTTCTATAATGTAAAAAAATCTGATCTGAAACAATTTGCGCGGAATTTTAGCAATTCATATCCACAAGAGGTAAAAATAATAAATGGTTAAAGTTCAAAGTGACCAAGATAGCAAAATTTTTACTTTGTCAAATTTAAATTTAAATTTTATAATAGAACATTTTTTTGACAAATTTGAACTTTTGTTTAATAAAACTATAATTATTTTTAACTTCAGGCTAATGTTTTAATGAAATCTTCTCTAATTGCATTGTCTAGTTAGATATTACTCGTAGATTCAATATTTATTAAGAAATTGCAAGTAAAAATTTTGAATATTGTGAACCTATTAGAAAATGGGAGAAAAAGGTTAGATTAATAAAAAATAAATATTGAATATCTCAAATATTATTGACGACAAAATATTCGAATATGAAAAAAAAATGTATTTCTAATGCAAAAAATTATATTTTAGTAAATAAATACAAATTAGAAAATAACTAAATTTCTTTTAGCAACAACATAAACAATAGGTCACCAAAGAAATTAATAAAAATCTAAATATTTTATTTAAAAAAATTAGTGAAAATTACTAAATTTCTTTTAGCAACATAAACAAAAGGTAACCGAAGAAAATTATAATAATCGAAAAAATTTATTAGAAAAAGTTAGAGAAAATTACTAAATTTCTTTTGGCAACAACATAAACAATAGGTAACCAAAGAAAATAATAAAAATCGAAAAAAATTTAATTAATAAGTAATTATAATAATGAAAATTGTGGCGAAACACAACATAATTAGTTATTTTATTAAAAAAATCATAGAGTTTTACAGATTAGTGAAGTCATAAATTCTAAAGCATTCTAAAAATTAAATATTTTAATACATTTGACTATATATTTTTATTTCATTTTTTAGAGCAAAAATTATTTAATTTTTCGTAATTTCAGGAGCACATGTAGGTGAGGAATTTTTCAAACTTATTAAATTACAATTTGCAATTAAAAAAAAAAACCTGTGTAAATTGATATACCGGGCACTGCACTTCCCGTCCGACCACAGGAAATTATGTGGAAAATTAAATTTTATTTTATTAGTGCTCCTTATTACAATTTTTCGATAGGTTATAAATACTTCAATAAACAGTATTTTTTACCATTTTTTTGTTTAAAAATCGAATAATTTCTCGTTTTATTTTGCAGCCCTTAAAAAGCGATAATTTTAAATTTCACTTTTATATAATTTAGTGAAATATAATGCAGAAAGGAATGTTAAACAAATGACCTATAAGGTCGATAGCCTAAAAAATAATAAATAAATAAATAAATAATGATACTTTGCAGATGAAACAAGTCCTGAAAATTCCACTGTAAAGCTGGAAAATAATAATAATAATAGTAAAATTTGAATTACCTTACGATTGAAGAATAATAATTAAATAACACTACAATCAGGTATTTTATTTTAATTATTTATTATGATATTAATAAATTCGCTTTATAATTTTGCAATAAAATCTAATGAATAACACAATTATAAAAAAATATGTAGAAATATAAAGAACAAGGCGCAACCAAAAAAATTGGGACAACACTTTTTGTTTTTACCCATGAAATTTTTGGCCTAGTTTGTTGTCTCTCTACAAATTACTCTGTATACCGTTCATTGTTTGTTTGAACATTATTACTTTTTTTATAATATTTAATTGTGCTTTCGTTTCTCTTACATTTTTAATTCTAAAAACTAAACAATAATTTATAACAAATGGAAAAATAAACAGAAAAACAATAATGGAGTGCAAACCAATATTAAATAACACAAAAATATATATTTATATATCAACATTTCTCTTATATGTATAGTCATGATAATAATGGACATTTATATAATTCTTCTTTTACAGTACGCACTTTAAGTGCATTTGTTTTATATCATTAATAATAATAATAATAATAGTTTCTTTACAATCTAGAATACCGTTATAATAGTTGAAACATTAAGTTTTCTCTTAACATGTTTTTTTTTCATTTTCCTTTGTTTAAACTCTGAGGAAGAAAGAAAACAGATTTTCTTTGCAATCTAAACTTAGCAATATGCAATAACAAATTAACTGTTAAGAATAGTAGAGGGCGAATATTTCACAGTTTTAACAAAGTGTTAACAAATCAATAAACCGCAATTAATAACTGCCAAATTCTCAGTTAATAATAGTATAAGACAATTTAGTCCAATTAATTAATTAATACAAACGCTTTTAAACATCTTATTAATTAATCTTAATATAGCTGTAATATTATAAACATTTTCTCATTTGGATTATAAGTGTTTACATCTATAGGATAGTTTTACATTCAATAATAATAATAATAATAATTTGCAAGAGGGCCTCTTTTAGTACCCGCAATGGATTTTCCTTTTAGATTTTTCTTTCTAGTAAATGCAAAATAGGTTTTTTCTCGTTTCGGATCTTGACACCAAAATTTGTCCCTTTTCGTCTTCGACTAACTCTTCATTATTGTCAACAGTCAATGGACTGACGCATTCATTCAATTTACAACTTTTGGAAATTGAAAAGCGCGTAATGCGTTTGAGTTGTGGTTGAGGTTTATCCGTTTTCCATTTCAGTTTTCTCCCTTTTTTGTAAGCTTTGCGTCTCCTCAAGTCCCTTATTTCTTTTTACACATTTTTACCTAAATATAGATATCATTTTGTTTATAATAACTTAACTAACAACTTTTTGTTTCTGGTGATAAAACAATCATCTTCTTCGACATACATCACAGGCAATCCAGTAGTGGTTGTTATTACAAAGTCTAATTACAAATACTCTGGTTTTTGATATTCCATTGTTTACTTTTTTTTTTTTTAATTCTTTAACGCCTACGCAGCGCTTGTTATTCACTAATGAATGTAACATTTTGGCGTTGTTTAACATATGTACGCTGTTACAGGTTCTTATAAATACATATATTTTTATAGCTGTCCTCTGTTTCTCTCTCTTATATTCTTATAACTTTTAATTGTGTGTTTGTTTGTTTTTTCTTACTTTTTTTTTTGGTAGAGTGTTGCCATTTTGTTTAATTAGTATTTAGTACTATAATATTTTTCTTATTATATGCAGTTTAAGATCACAGATATTATTACAATATACATATATTTGTTTTTCCTCACTTGTTGGTCATTGTACACTTAGTTGCTAAGACGATGTTACATTTTTTTTTGCGTGTTTTGGTTTTTGGCAAAATTGAGCGTATCATTCTGTGTTCACCTCAATGCAGCAATCCGAAAACTGGATTCACAATCACATTAATTCTTTCATGGCTCATCTAGTTCTTTTATACAGTTAATATACACATTTGTCTTAAGTATTTATATAAACATTTTGCGCTGTTTACGCGTTCGCATTTAATATTTCTACTAATATAGATTCTTCTCATCAATTTTTTTTGTTTTGTTTGTTTGTTGATTATTTTGCAGATTTTGCAGATGTCCTAAGCATATTATATTCAATCGACTAGGATTGTATTGATTACAGATTGATTTTTCAGGTACACTCGGTGATCGTATCCACCTCCAAAATAAATCATTTTTCTCTTTAATAATATTTTCTATGTATTATTGCGTTTGACCGAAGGCTATTTGTTTCTTGTTGTGCTACTGTCTGTTTCTCCACTACATTTACATTTGTTTACGGTTTCATTTTAATACAATTCGTTATCTAAGGATTCTATTACATGTTTAGCTCTTCAATGGGTTTTATTAGTCTTTGTTCCCTTTTTGTTGCTCGATAAACTGGTAATTCATCGCCTCTTTCGTTTTACCTTTTTTGTTTGTTTTTGTTTTTATTTGTGCATTTTGCATTTAATTTGCAACCTTAAGATCCCTATTTTTACTTTGCATCAACAAAAAATATTGCTTTACGTGACTTTTGCTATTTAAATTGTTTTTAGCATTTCGTTCCATCTATCTTTTTTAAATCACTAATTATTATTTGTTGTGTACTATTAAAATAATAATTAATATTTGCATCTAACAATAAGGTAAGCTAGATAATTTCGAGAAAAATAGATTTTTTTTCTCTTTTCCTTTGAAATTGTCCACAAAATAAACAATTACATGTCGGTGAAATCAATGGTAATGTTTTCCGATTAAACGTCAAACGACAATCGATTTACGTTCTCATGTTTTCCTTTTTCGGCCCACTGGTCGATCAGATTATTTACAATGTTGTTAGTGTTCTTTTTTTACGATAATAATAATTAATATCTTTTGGCCGCTAGGCAAAAATATAACTCTGCATATTTGTGTTTCTTCTTCTACAGGTACAAGTTGTGGTTTTTGGTTATTACAGTTTGTCGCTGCTGGCAAAACTCGAATGTTAACAATCGTTGCAAGAACAATATCACAGATGTTTCAAGCTTACTTTCTACAGTTTGTTAGTATTTCACTCTCACACAATGTATGTAAATGTACATGTACAAAGATATTATAGTATTTTTCTCACTGTTCGCTTTTCTAAACAGATCACTCTTTCCAAATTTCGCGGAATAAAAAAGCAAAAATTAAAACAAAAACGGTTTGAACAATTTCGAAACAAATTGATAATCAGACGTTTCAACTAAACAAATGAATGAACATTTTCCTTTTTTACAAAAAAAAATACTGGCACGATCACGTTACGAGTTAGGGGGGGACAACTAACATAAAAATTAAATTGAATTCTTTTCAGATCTACATTCACAAGTAACCACATTAAAAAAAAAAAAAAACTAAAAAAAAAATATTCTGATCATTCATTTGTTGGTTCCATACTTCTTTCACAAAAACTAACATGCCTTTAGTTGATTATTCTTTCATAGGTTGTTCGATTTATCACAATATTGATGCAACGCCAAATGGATTATTACAACCTTTTCCGGTTAATAATCCCAACTTTTGTTGTTGTTTTTTCTTTTTCATATATCTACAATTTTTCTACTAAACGTTTAGATGGATACTCGAAGCAAGTTCGGTTTGTTTGCGCTTTAATTACCCGTCTCTCGTTATCCTAATTAGATTTTGCATGTGGTAGATTCGCTTAGGTTCTATTCGTACGTTGCCTATTTAGGAAGTAGGAAGAAAATCATAACATACAATATGCACGTCTTACTCTCCTTCTGGAAGGAGATGAACACGCGCGAGGAAACTTCTTATATACTTGCTTCTTACTGAAGATCGGCCAACAATAGTGGCATTAAGTACTCATCGGTGTAGCCCGAAAAAGGATTCCAAATGGTCGGGTGTATTGCACTATCGGGGAGTGGAGTCCAACAATCCATTTCCTGATTAGAACAAACAAATAAAAAAACTAAAACTTTAGAATAGTTGTTATAAACAATGTAAAAATTACTCCAAATTTAATTACTTTAAAAGGCTAGAAGTAAAATATAGATTTTTAAGAGAAAAACATACCTTGTAAACCGTATCAGTTGATTTGACAAGGTCTTTTTTGGCGATCTCAAACCTTTTCAGTGTGTCCATACGTAACTTGGCGATCCCGTACCATTCTTCTTCGCAGAACTTATAGCCTAGTAAAACAATTTCCTCCAAGTGTCGACAAAGCCAGGCGACGATGACGAGTTCAGCTGGTTGGATATCTTGCATGTTCTCGGGCTGTTTGATGAAGATTTCGTTATCCGCATTAGAAAAGTGATCGATCCACATGAGGCTAACGAATGTAGATTGGTAGTTTGGTAGGAACCGTAATGTGTTAAGGTTCATCTAAAATTTTCACAAATTAAGACATAATTAGAAAGAAAACTTCACATTTTTTTAAATTTTATTTCAACATGTAAATTAATTTTTAAATTATATTTATTTGTTGTTATGAAAAAAAGGAAAGTGGAAAAAAAGAAGATAGAAAAGTGGGATTTAAAGTTATTTAAATTTAAGTAAATTATGTAGATTATTACATTTATACGCTTTTGTACACCGGCGCCTGCACATCGAACAATGACAAGTTTTCCGTTTTAAAATAGTCTTTACATTAAAGTTTGATTTCAATAATTAAAAAAAATGTATTTGGAATTATTTAAAAATAAAACTACATTTTAGAAATTATTTAGAATGATATTACCTCTATGAATCATCAGTCAAATTTGTTTTAAATAGATTAACCACTTTTTTCGCGTGTATGGGCAACTTCTACAGTTTTAACGATGAAGATTCGGGTCACCTGGTTTTCCAAATTACCCCGAAAAAACTGAAAATCGTTGATTTTTTTGATAATTTACTCCAAGAAAACGATTTGACTTAGAAAAAAAAGTAATAATTGTTCCTAATAGATATTTTTAAGAACTATCTTAAAAATTTTACCAAATTTCCATAGCTTGCTTGATTTTTGAGATAAAAATAAACTTTTTTTTTAACTCTAACAAGCTATAGAAATTTTCTAAACTTATTTTAATTGTACTTAAAACTATTTCCTAGGAACAATTATTAATTTTTTTCTAAATAAAATTTTGTTTTCTTGGAATAAATTATCAAAAAAAAAATCGACAATTTTATTTTTCTCAGAAAATTCGGGAATCAGAAAACATATTGTATATTTGTAAAGGGCTATAAGTTGAGCATAAAATTCTGCCTATTTTTTCCCTATTAACCAAATCTTTATATTTAGAACTAAAGAAGTTACCCATATATTATATACTTTTGCTCCTTTCTCTGATTCCCACTGTATAAAATTTTCAATATCTTATTCATATATTTTGGAATTAATTACCATCTTAAAGTTTTAAACATTTGCAAAGTTTTCATTGTGATTACAATTCTTATTCAAAGTGGAAATATCAAATTGACAACTATAATGCGTTTTTTATTTACTTTATTTTATTAAAAACTGTAAAGCGTTGAATTGGAAACTTTTGAAACTTTATGCAGACCTAGTGCTCATTTTTGCAAATCAAAATGGAAGATAATTTTAATTTGTGCCAACAGTTACCATGTTGATTGCCGTTGTTATTGTTTTTAAGCAATAAAAGCTCGACCTTCTATGATAATTCCTTTAAGGAAAGACGCAATGCATAATATTTCATTCCAATTGTTTTTGGCCATGCCAAGGACACATTACCGCTACATTAACATTAGAATATGAACATCTTCGATTGCATAGTTTGGCAATAAAGAGCAGGTACTATTTTTCTGATGACAGCAACATACTAGCAATAAACGGGGGTACTACTTTTCTGATGGCAGCAACGTACTGTATGTATTCAGAGAAATTATAAGTATAAATAAATTCACTCAATAAATCTTGCTGCAGCTTTGGATATTTGAACCCAATTTTTAAACAAAACTGCCTCAACAGTTTTGTAAATAAAAACAAAAAAAACCGACAATAAGTATATTCTTACATACATATTTTTGCCACAAAAGCATAAACAATAAATACGGGGAAAGTAAAATAAACAAGCAAGAAAGAAAGAAAAAAAAGAAACAAACTTACGTGTTCGCAATAGAGAACCTTCAGATGGCTCAAGGGCATATTCTTCCTGAGGACTTTATTGTGCATGTGTCGCACCTCATCTATCGAATGTATAAAAGACAGTCGCAAACGGCAGTTGGGTTGTTTCTGGACCAGCGTCGACCACGCGCCTTCGGACGTGTTTGGATGCGAGTCCCATATGCCGTGGACGTGCACCACCAGTCTGCGGAAATCGTTCAGATCGGCCAGCACGTTCAGCAGCGCATCGTCCAAATTGTCGTAGTCGATGCTCATGATTTGCAGATTCTGGAATGCTAGGAACTGTTTCGTCTCGAAATTCTGTATGGGGTAGTTCGATGGGTCCTCCTTAATGGTGGCCAGCGCTAACATGCTAAGCTTCTCCGGTTTCTTAGACACGATTAACTCTAACAGTTCGTCCAAGTACTCAGACAGTTCTTCGTTACAGCCTATGTTTAAGTTTCTTGGTGTTTGCTGCCGGTAGATCTCGACGAACGCCTTGCAAACGGGATGCTCGTAGTAGCTGAGAAGGAAATCATTGCTTTTTTTCATTATTGATTGATAGCGATGCGTCAATGGTGCAGGTGCACACTTACGGTTCCACTTGCATCGATGGCACCGAAATTATGCTATTACTTGGTTCCAAGACTAAATACTGGAGATTGTTATTGCATGCCAGGTCGTTGAGAAGTAGGAGCAGCTCCTTCACGCAGCTTCCAGCGAACGATTGGAATTTCACGGTGGCATTCGTAACGATCCGACTGGCATGCATACGTAAATACCGAGCCTTTGGTAATGTGGCTCTGTTTATCACAAATGTTGTGTCCACCCATTTTCTGAACAAATCATTAGAAAATTTTAATAACGATATATAAGTCAACTTTTCTCAAAAGTGACCCCCAAGATTTTTTTCTATTTTCACCAAAATTTGTAGGGCATAATATCCATCCTCCTTCAATATCCAAAATAATATTACATTCATCCTTTTAATTTTTAATTTTATATTCTATCAAAATCTAAATAACATTTCATCCATCTCATTCCGTTTTCCCGGAAATAAATTTTAAATGCGCGGTATCCACTCTCATTTTGGATGAACAGCAAGTCCATAATTTAAGTCCACTTTTTTCAAAAGTTTTCCACTTGGAGATTTTGATATTGTTTTTTAATTAATAACAAAAGATATATTGATAAAATACTATTATTACTACCCTGTATATGCACAAGGGAGTGGGTCCCTTGCATTTAAAAATTATTTCAAGGAAATTAAAAAGAGATAGTTGAAATTTTATTTTTGATTTTGATGGAGATAACATGCACAACAAATTAAGAGTAAAAATTAAAAAATCGAAGGCGTCGACTATTGAGCAAAATTGATCTAGATGTCGCGCTCCCTGTTCATGAACTGTTTTAATTGATTCCTCGCATTTTATGTATTTTTTTTTTTTTTCGGAAAACAGGTAAGAGAAATCTATGAACATTAATTTATAATAAAAAGCGATATTAGTTACAAAAAATTAAATAAAATGTCGCTAACTTCCAATTCGAATATTTCAATTAAACTAGTTTTTCAGACATTGAAATGACATCAAAAAGTTACTGTTATTTCAAGGGCTATTTAAACATTAAAAAATATAAGTAGTGAATAAAAACAAACGGCATTTTATATCCCAGTTACATGGAGGAAATAATGTGCTTTTAGTTAAACATCAAAATCCTAATTTTTCTATTGAAATATTGAATTTTCTTTGCATCATTAATTTTTAGCTTTTAAAGTTTTATTAATTCCTTACATTATTGATTAAAATTCTTATGGTAACCCGAAAACGAAAAGTTTCCATAATGAATAGGTTGAATTGAAACTTAAAGCGAAAATCCGCATTTAAAAAAAATGACGAGTAATGTTTTTATCAGAAATACCAAGCAAACTATGTTAATTATAGTAACATTTACTTTATTTGAAACATTGTTTTATAGTTTTTCAAAAAAGTAAACGTTTTTCAATTTTTGTGGAACTTAGGGACGATAAATCTAATATTTGGCGCGTGTAACCTACATTCTTGCGCATTTAGTCACAATATATCTTTCCCCATTTACTTGGTGTTTCAACAAAGAGTGTACAACATTCAAAGTGTTCTGTTTTATGGAGGAACATAGAGCAATAACTGAAATTTGTTGTATGTGTTGCCTACTATTCTCAGATTTAGTAGGTTTTTTTTCATGTTTCAAAAGATTACAACAAAAACACCCCACGTTCCACTTTTGGCAGAAAACCTTGAATTTTCATTTTTACAAAATAAGTTAAATAAAAAGGGCTCACCTTGGGTGGTACAAACCATGTCGCCAGTTTCGACATGTGCTTGATGCAGAAATTGTATCCCTAACATTAAGATATTGAAAGATATTATCTATAATTATGGCTGGAAGTGTATTCCAGCTGGTTCTTGTGTCTTGCTTCTCAACAACGATATCTGTTTTACTCTTTTTTGCCTTTGGCCATTCATACAAATTGCTGGTGTCATCATTTTGCATTACTGCGAACAAAGATAAGCTGATTAAAATGTTATTAAATAAGGCAATTATGCGGTTACTTATACAAAACAAGAAACCACATAATGAAATGTTCGAGTTAGATGCGGGAAATGCGTGACTTACGATTTTAAGAAATCTAATAAAGCAAAACAGAAACCATATGGTGTTTGATAAGGAATTTCAGCATAATTGTGGTTTGAAAAATTGGGGCCAAATGGGTAGTTCCGGAAAACAAACGACTATCCGCTTACCTGGCTGCATTTGTAATCAGCAATACTCATAAAATTAAAAGTTCACTCTTATATTACGAAAAACAATAACAATTTTAATAAAGAACTGCGTATTAAGAACCCGTATGTTATGTGTGTTGTTTTTTGCTTGTTACGTTGACGTTCTGACACTTACTGACCATTGACAAATTCTGCTAGGTCATATGCATCGCGCAGACCGATCGAACCAATAGGATGTCCGCAAATTGGGTCACGTGATTAGTCTGCGCAATTATTCCAAGGTGCTCCCTGGCGTCGATAAAGTAGGAATCTGAAAAGTTTGGTTATAACTGGGTCAAATTATTTTTGTTTTTCAAACTGAGGAAATTTTATTTAAATTTTTAAATTTTAACTGTTGCTAAAACATTTTGTTTCAACTACTTATTGTTGTAAATAAACTAAAAATAAAGCTAATTACTTTTTATTGCCATACGTATCAAAATCAAAGTATACCAGCTGTGATCTCT
>JASKGO010008272.1:0-15326 GCA_030556065.1 Holobus sp. GC000080 | reverse complement strand
AATCAGTTAGGAGAACAAAACGATTCAAGCCGGTTCGGGAGAAGAGCGGGAGAATGCATATGCGAGAGAGGCGGCAGCAGAGGCAGCAGCAGCAGTAGAATCGTGCATGTCCCTCAAGTCCCAAACTCCTCTCGCTGCCCCCTAAAATCACCCACATTTCCCTCTCGCACATGCACACACACACACACACACACACACACACACACACACACCAACACACACATGTACGAGTAGTCCAGCACACAGTGGATCGGGTATTTTTATTCTTTGTGATTAGTCCGCAGCGTTTTACTCTTTATTCGCGCGCGCATGACTTTTTGTAACTGCCCGCCGCTGCCGCCGCCGCCACTGCCGCCGGACGCTTCAATCTGTAATTTAAAAAAACACACATACTACTACTAGCTGCTACTGCCGCCCCGCTCGCCTACAACACGCGTATTTTTTCGCATTTACTCTCACCACGTTTATATGTAGAGGTACCTATACGATATATGCAATATGTGTCTGTGTGTGTGTGTGTGTGTGTGTTAAGTATTGATTTTTAATAAAATTCATTTTTTCGGTTGGCAACTCGTCCCACCAATCGCAGATCCCGAATCGCCAATATGGGAAAATGCAATGCATAATTAACTAATTACGAAATACGTTTATGACATTTCGTTGGACGCCAGTTTCCATATTGGTTTTTTTTTTTTTGCTTTTGCTGCTACTGCTATTGCTTTTTCGCTATTTGTTTTTTTTTTATGGCTAATTTACCCTCAGCATTTGTTTTAAGCTATAAGCTACTAGACTACTAGATTCGCCATTTGGGTATTATCCATTCGGTGTTTGGTGTTTAAACTTTTTGTTTTTTTTTTTTGCAAATTTCATTGCTGCTTTCGCATAGAGTGAAACATTTTGCGTGAATTGCTTGCTTGTTATTACACCTTATGTATACCGCGGCGTTTATATCGGATACCAATTTTCATTTCCACTAAATTTCCAACTAAATAAACATTTGAGAAAGTGACCGAAAATTTCGGAAGTTGCTGCTGCTGCTGCTGCAGCAGAGCAGCTACAGGGATTCGAAAGCCCCGGTTTGCCGAAAGTCAAATAAAATAGAATGCTTTATAATAAAATTAAACGCAGCATGTGTAGCAAAGCAAGAGTATGTGTGGGAGGTGTAGAGGTAATTTAGGAATCGATTTTCGAAGAAGGGGAGAGTCGAAATTGCGAATTAATGGCCGGAATAATTCTAATTAAAGTCGATTTTTATTTCTCATCATAAACCCACTCGCGCCCTGCTCTCTACTATACCTATATATATATATATATATATATATATATATATATATAGATATTTAGTATACAGAGGCGCACAATTTTTGCATAATTGCGTGACTGGAACCGTTTTGTTCTTTCTCTCTCTTTTACTCTCTATGTTCAAATTATGCTCTTTGATTCGTTTCGTCGTTTCAACTGCGCTTAAAAAGTACAAAGACAAAATACATTTGCAGCAAAATGCTTTTTTTTCCAGTTAATTGCTATGATATATTAGTAAAAAATAGTTTTCTTTTTTGATTTTCTTTTAATTTAACTTTTTAAATTAATCTTTAATTTTTTTTAAATGATTTATTTTTTAATATAATTTAAATGATATAAATTCCGATCAAAAAAAATATTTAAGGAAAACTAATTGCTAGTTTGTTAATAGAAGTAAACTGAAACAAGTAAAGAAACAATTTAAAGAAAAATGAGTATAATTAAATGTGTAGCAACTATAAGTTTCGCATTTCATTCCGGGTAAACTTCTTATAATAATGAACGTTGTTCGTAACGTTGGCAAACAGTGTGTGTGTCGATGTACAGTACACTAAGTGCTCTGGTATTAAGGTAATTAAGCCAATAATTTATACCATTCTTTGGGATAGACCGGTAATTTGAAATGTTTGCCTACAAGTCCTCCGAAAGCAGCGTCGTTCTTCTTTAAGTCGGCGAGCTTTAACACGGCAAACTAATATAATATAAGTACTTTTGTTCTTTGCACTTCTTCTCTGCTGATGCATAGCTGAGGAATCCATATGTGTGTTGGTGTGGTAGTTTAGTTGGTTGTTACTGGCATTGTGCTGCACACATCTACCTATCTTGCTTTGCTTCGGATAGCTAGCTAGCTACTCAGATCTGATGGCGAAATTCGAAGCAACTATAAGCAAAAGAGAGAGAGCAGAAGCAGAACCGAACAGAGGAGGAATGGAGAGTATATAGAGAGAGGAGAGTCATAATGAGAAATGGGAATCGCGCTAGCTAACCGAAGGGCAAAGGGGGCGGGCGAGCGCGCGGAGGGAAAATTAATGTTATGCAATTCTCGGAAGGTGGGAGAGAGAGTAAATGTAATTAATTATCTGTGTTCGTAATGACTCTGACTGATGAGGTGTTCGGGCAAGAGGAAAAGGGGCGGCGGCGAGACGCGAGCGAGCAGCTGAAGGGACGGGAGCGCGCCTAGTTATGGAGGGACGGCAGCGGCAGCGGCGGCGGCGGCGGCGGCGAGAGGAAAGTTTAGCGATAATCGACCGCTCGCTCGCCTTTAGGTGAATAAGTGCAACATCAATGCCGACGGGAATTTATAATAAGGTTTTACTGCTTGTTGGATTTGCCTTTCTCCATCCACTTTCCTTCTTTCTTTATATTATTCTTCTAATTCTTCTCCAATACTACATCCACTCCACTCTTCTTCTTCATCTTCTTCTACTTCTTCAGCTGCTGCTATTTCTACTTATGCATACATTTATAAAAAGGGGTGCAATGTGCTCTTTACTAAAAAAGAAAAAAAGAATTTATTTTAAAAGAGGGTAACATCTCAGGGGTCTTTTCCACAAACACTTCCTTCTTCCTACTAAAGAGAACAACTTCACCCCTTTTCACTAATATCATCATCATTATTATTATTGTAGTTGGTGTCAGCGTTATTATTGTTATCGTCGCCGTCGTCCTGTTTACTCCTTTTCCTTGCCCCCTTTTGTCTTTCGATATTAATACTTATCATAATTATTGCTGTATACATTTGCCTAGGTTTGCCCAGGACCTAGGTATTTAATCCTTATCTTCTTCGCAACTTCCCCTGTTTTATCAACGGCTACAGCAAAGATACTGCTGATATTATGTGCAAATACCATGTTAAATCAACCATAAATTCATCTCATTGATAATGCTAATAATTCCGAAATGGTAATTTTAATGCCTCGCAACATCTGAACAACAAAAAATTGAAATGTCTGGAAAGTTTAATTTGATTCTGTTTACTGCTTCTGTTTACTGCTTTTTATGTTTTCACAAATAATGATTTGCTGTAATTCTATAAAAATTAACATCTTTTTATTTTATTTTTTATTGTTTTAAAGTTTTACATTTTTTTTTTAAATCGTTATTGCTATGAGAGAAGTAGCTTAGAATAAAAAGTTAGTGTTTTGTTGGGACGTCTTGTCACGAAGAGCGCATTTATTAACGTAAAATCCGAGTAAATCTCCCCATTCAGTATCTGAGGGTTGCGTTGCTGCTGTATTATGGAGAGAGAGTTGGCGAAGAGCAAGCACGTGGCCTTAGTTCTATTACGCAGACACCGGTTCGCGCGTCCTTTCTCTTTTCCCTTCCTCTTCCTTACTCTCCTTCTTCGCTAGTCCTTGTTCCTTGTCCTCAACAGTCTACTACTCCTTCAGGATCTTAGATTCTTAGCAAAACCACACATAAGCCATGCTATAGTGGTATAAAACGCACCCTCTCATCCTTCTCCTTTACTCTTATCAAAAGCATAAGCGCACCCACGCATACACACACACTCATATATAAATAAATATATGTATAACTGATCTATCTATCTACATATATCCAATCTATGCAAGCAGCATAAAATATAATATAAAAAAAAGTGTAAGCAAAAGCAGAAGCAAAAGCAGAAGCAAAAAAGAAAAGATGAAGAAGAAGAAGAAGAGATGCGAGACAATCTTATCCTCATTTACATAGGATGTCTTATGGTTCGGCAGTGACCGTTGGTAATAATGTACTTAGAGAGGGCCCTCGCATGCTGTACAACCTACAACTATATACACCCAAGGGGTTTCCTTCTAGAGTTAGACCGTAGTCTGTATAGTATATTCCTGGGGTATATTCCAAGTCCGAGAGGGTGGCGTAGTAGTAGTAGAGTACAGTAAGCGAATGCGGAATGCAAAATGCGAAATGGGGTGATGGAAATCGCCTTCGATATTTGTTATGCATTACCGGATATGTGGACACTCACTCGCTGTATCCTTTTTGTATAATATTTCAATATATTGCGCGATTCCGCATGCATCGGACAGCAGTAGAATATCTAGGTAATACC
Organism: Holobus sp. GC000080; assembly: GCA_030556065.1. Lineage (NCBI taxonomy): Eukaryota > Metazoa > Arthropoda > Insecta > Coleoptera > Staphylinidae > Holobus > Holobus sp. GC000080. Next base: position 10,972 of record JASKGO010008272.1, on the reverse strand, counting down.
TAATATCAAATGAAATTTTACGAACGAATCTATTGAAACGAATGCTGCGGCGAATGTAATACGTAATACCTACTACGGAGGCGGCGGTTGCGATGGATGGTATGGGGTGGTTGGAAGGAAGGGGACGGATGTCCATAAAAAGTGGACTTTGCCGGCTGCATAATAAAAAAGTGGAATTTTTTTTTCCACCAGTCCGCAGGATACGCAACAGTAAATGCACCTCGACGGACGCAATTCACCAGGGGATGATTGGCTCAACGACCATAAAACGTCCCCAGTCGACAATACACTTTATACTTTCTTTTACATATTTCCAATTTAATCAATTATTGCACTGTTTCTTTTTTTTTTATGTATTTTATATCTACATAGATAAATGCCTTTTATGCTGGCTTTTTCTACATAAAGAGTGAAGTCCTTTTTTAAGGATTTCTACAGGGTTAGTGGAAAATTAGGTTTTTTAATTAAATTTTTAATGTTTTTAAATTTTGATTGGTTTTTAGTTTATTTAAAATTAAAGCAATTTTAGCATTATTTTTTGTATTTTAAAAACTTTTAAAAAATTAAAATTTTTTGGTATTTTAAAGTAAAATAGAAAAAGTGCTTTCATTTTTGAAATATTCTATTTTTATTTGACTCATGGAGAAAATGCAAAATTAAAATTATTTCTTATTTTTTAAGTCTTATTTTAAAATTTGTAAAATATATTTTTGCAATTTTGAAAATTTTAATAGTTTTCAGCACTATTAAATTGCATTTTTAAGCAATCAATAAGAAAATCAATTAATTATTTTACAAGTAATGTTTACCTTTTAAAATTTTGAAAGTATCCAATTTTCTTAAAAATAAATTAATTTTACCACAGCTTTTACATCTTAACTTTAAAAAAAAAATCCCTTTTCAATTAATTAAAAAACAAACTAAAAAAGAGCTTCAATTTTTAAAATATTTTACATCTTCTTAACTTCTACTTAAAAAAAAAAAAAAAAAAAAATTATACCAAATTCTGCTGCTCATTAAAAACCCCAAATATTTTTCCACAAATCACTCTGTGCATATAAAGCAAATAAGCAATCAATTTGCACCGCAAACTTTTTCCTTGCATTAAAACTAATTACAATCTATCTTCGTTAATTTATTTTACATTTTATTACTCGCATATGCAGCCAACTCATTATACGTATTGCCATAATTAATAACAGCAATAATAATAATAATAATGAAAATTTTTAATTATTCCTCTTTTTGATTGCACGTCGCCTCTCTCTTCGCGCGGTAATTTTCATATATATGAATGGCTTTTTTCGTTGTGCAGTAGGCAGACTTTACGTTTATTTATTAAAATATGTTGTTTTTATTTAATTACTATTTATGCTGCGTGCGCTATTATGATTACTATTATGAGAGAGCATTGTTGTAATCATTGTTTCCCCATTATAGAGTATATTATAATACATAAAAGTATTTTAATTACAAAAATGTGAATTTATCATCGCATAAATAATAGATCCAGGTGCATTATTATTATTAATTAATTGTCTAACTAAAGCATCAGTCCCTACCGTTTTTTTTTTTAATTTATTTTCAAATATTATTATTATTATACTGCGTATTTTGTTATAAAAAAAAAATTAATGATAAAATAATTACAATTTAAATTCAAATAATAAAAATTACCTTTACAAATAAATAAAAAAAAATTCGCAAATGCAGCAGCAGAAGCAAAAGCAGAAGCAGTACAGTTACCCACTGTGTAACAGTAGAGGTATACAACGTAGAAGGGTTGAAATTGAGGGCGCTAGGATAGAAGATATAGACAAATGAACAGGACTTAGTTAGGCAATAATATAAAATCGATTGAATTCGGACTGTAATCGTAAGTTGTGTGTGGAGGGGCTTTAGAGCGCGAGGAGAGGGTTGTGGAGAAAGCGAGGCATCGGGCGGCGGCGGCAGAGGCAGCAGAGGCAGCAGGAGCAGCAGCGGGCGGCGGGTGGCGAACGGAATATAGGTATTAGTAGTAGTAGCGGCGGCGGCGTCGCCGGCTCTTCTCCACTCCGCACTCTCTACTCTACTATAGTCTCTGTGTGTGTGTGTGTGTGTGTGTGTGTGTGTGTGTGTGTGTGTGTGGAGGAAAAGGGGTGAAGCTGCAGGGGTCCGATAGGGGAAGGCTGGCTGGCACATAGTCCTCGCTTTGCAAGCACCACCTCATTTGAATTTCTAATTAGCAAACCTCCATGCAATTATTGGATTAATGTAAATTACGACGACGCGTTGTGCTCACTGGCAGCAGGACGGCACGCGGGGTAAGGGGTCGGGATAATTAAAATCCGTTGATTAATATGTAAATTTAATAAGATTACAGTTCCAGGAACGAATGGAGCTCCGTCGGCTCTCTCTTCGTTCCTATGCTCTGCTCTTTCTCCCTATATGTGTGTGTGTGTGTGTGTGTGTGTGTGTGATGGTTACTTTGCAGGGCTCTCTCTCTCTTGGCTCCTCCGCATCCTGCTGGACGATTTGCCCCCCGAATAATCTTCTGCACACACGCACCCACACAATATTTACCATTCGGATGGTCTTGTTGTTGGTCTCCTTACCATTTACCATTTACCAAATGCATCATGCAAATTGTGTCGTCGTGCTTTTAATTTTTTATTTTTGTAAAATGTTTTCCTTTTTTTTTGGGGGGGTTTTTCTTTTTGGTAAAAATGTATAGGGGGTGATTTTAAGAAAACTATGGTAATTATTATGGTAATATCGAAACACCCTTGATATTGTAGTCATTACCATGTAAATTAAATCTTTATATCTTTGTCATGTTAACTAATCTAATTATGAGCGGGGAAATTTTATAAACGTCCTGCAGAGAGGAAATTTGTCATTTTCTCTCTTTTAATATTGCACTTCGTTGTGGTCTTTATGTGTGTCTTTATGAGGGCCTAAAGGAACATTTTCTATTGTTTACGTTTTAATTTTATTTATTTAGTTTTATTTTTGATTTTCATTTTTTTTTATTATTTTTTTTTTAAATTTGCAAAAGAATTATTTTTTTACACGAAAAAATTATTTTTGAATTAAGTTTCTTCATTTTTATTGATATAAATAATTTTTTTAATTCTGAAAATTGGTCATTTAGCTTTTCTTGTAGCTTTTATGAAGTTATTTAGTTGTTTAATGAGTTTAAAAATTATTTTTTGTTAGGGTTGTGAAGGTTTTGTTTCTTTTTTTCTTCTTTTCTTTTGTTGTTTTTGATTATTTAAATTTTCTACAAAATGTTAAAAGCAATAACAATTTTTTTATTGACTTTCTGAAGAATAATTAATTTTTATAATTAAAAAAAAAGTCAAAAAACAAGTTTATAATAAGTTTTTGGAATTTAAAAAAAAAAGTCAAAAACAGATTCTGCTAATATTCTTTGAACAAATAATTTCTTTCATATTCCAAAAAATAATTCTTTTATTAAAAAACTTATCTGTTGATAAAGCTGATTAAAATTCTTTAAAATTATAATTTTTTAAAATTTTAAATATCGAAAATTTCCATTACAACAATTAATTAATTATAAAAAAAAATTCAAATAAAAACAAATTAATTTACCTTGGAAATAAAAAGGATAAATAATTCTTTTCCCCCCGAAAAAAACAGAGATTTATCTAAAATAAAGAGTATAAAAGTCATAAAGCAAAAAACGGTAGAATATTCAAATAAAAAGTTGTTGAAAGTAGGATAAAGAAAGCCGGCAAAGGCCCAACTGAAGGAAAATATAGCACGTGATAATGATATAATAACAAGAATGCGAATGCGTGTGAAAATTTATGGTTATGGTCGGTTTAGGAGTCGACTTCGTTTGGGAAACGAAGGTCCAGACCCCGGATCTAATTCAAACGCCTATGAAAATACATGGCGAATACATCGGGGCGATCTAATACCGAGTCACCTGTTAGCTAACTGCTTAACCCAAGCAATTTTCCTTTGACTTTTCAAGCCTTTAAATTTTTTTTTTCCAAAATTGAAAAATTTAACAACTTCTAGACAAATTTCTTGTTAATTATTTTGATTTAAAAAACTAGTAAAAATTCAAAAGGAATTTAAAATAATTGAAAATGAATGAAAAGCAAGTGGAAAAGTACCCAGTATAATATTACACACAATGTAAATGCGGACAATAAGAGGGCAATTGAAGGTATCCGGCGAGAGCGCTGCTTCGGACCTCTACATATCGATCTTGTGTGCCGCCTCCGACCACCGTTACTATTATTTGTTGGTCCTTACTGTATGGCCAGCGAGATAACAACGCTAAAGCTCCCTTAAGCAAGCAATTGCTTCCCACACTTTACAATTCTCTGTTATTCTCTTCGTTTTTGCCAATTTTTATTTATTTTTTTCCTTAAAAGCTTTCACTTTTAAGCTTTTTATTTATATGGGAATTTAAAGGAAAATTTATTAACTAAATTTTGAATTTTAAACCTCTCTCTGTGGCTTCAAAAAATTAAAATTTAAAATTTACACAAAAAATTTGGATAAGCAGCGGACACTTCAGCGATTCAGCGATAGATATTTTTCTTGTATTCTTTGGGCGCAGCCAATTATAAAGCGTTTATTATTTCAAACGTCCCGTAAAAATATAATAGGTCGGCGGCTGGCGGCTGGCGGCGGCAGCGGCAATGCCGCGGTCATTCGTTTTTTCTCGCTGAATACACCAACACCCTTTCGTTATTTCACTGAATTTCTCTGCAGATTTCACGCCGTGTGTGTTTTCTGTCGAGTGCGTATTCTACCTATGTGTGCCCCATATAGATTTCTCCTTCTCTGTTTTTCCTGCTTTCGAACGGCCGGCTTTTCCATGCTTTTCACTCGTTTTTTGAATCTGTCTGTGTGTGCTGTGTGCTTCGAACGCTTCAGTATAGAATATTAGTCATGCACTAGCGAGCCTGCAATTTTTACTGTGAAATAAATCATCATTATTGGTCAGCCGTGTTTGGCCGCCACCGCCGCCGCCGCCGTTTATACTGCCTCTAAGCGTTAAGGGACTTTAAGCCCCCGTTTTTATATTTCGGTCTCGGTCGTCCCCGGCGCTTCCACCGCACTGTGCTCTCTATACTACGCTATGTGCTGTGGCTCTGCTATGCTCTGCCGTTTCATACTGCTTACAAAGCTATGCGCTCTTGTTTTCATAAATATATAATTCCTTTCATTAATTTTCAATTTTTACCCTTCCCTGTATGTACGAGTATAATACCGAGAGAGCGACGAATATTTTAGCGGCGAACGTGTTACCGTTTTGCGGATGCCTTTTGGGGACACTTTTTCATATCGTTTTATTGTCTTTTTATTCCTTTGTTTGTTTTTATTTATTTTTTGATATGTTTTTTTTTTGTTTCTTTATTAATAGTTTGTTTTGTTTGTTATTTAAAAATAAACTGAGAATTTGTATAAAATTTAAAGTGGATGAAATTTGCATTTTTCCAATCGTTTTATTGGTTTTTTGTTTTGTTTTTAGTAAATTCTTTTTTCTTTTTGTTTAAAAGGAATAAGAGGAAGGAATATTTAAAGTTCCTTATTCTTTCCAATTTGTTTTTTTGTACTTTTCATTTCTGCAAAAAAATGTTTAAAATTCCTAGATTTAAATTTTATTTTTTTATTCGAAAACCCACAGGGAAGTTAAAAGAAAAAGTGGAAGTAATTTACGTAGTCTCTTTTATAGTCTTTTTTCATTGTTATTTAAATGTCCTTTGCTTTTTTTCTAATTACTTCTTTTTATTTTTGTTAATTGATAAAAAATATTTAAAATTCCTTATTAAATTTTTTATTTAGATTTTTAAAATATTAAAAAAAAAACCAAAAAGAAAACAAGAAACACTAGAAATAAGTTGAGGTTTTTAGTCACAATTCTTTTATTTTCTTTTAATTTTTTTAAATAATTTTTTCACCTTTTTAAAGAATTTTTTTAAATGTCTGTGTAAATATTTTACTTATTTTTAATACAGAGAAAAAAGTTTGAAAAAAATTAATTGAAAAATAAAATTCAAAAACAATTCAAAAATTACTACAAAAGCTCCCAAAGAAAAGGTTAAAAATTAATTACTTTTACTTAAATTTTCCTTGTTAATTTTTGCAATAATTAAAAAAATAATAATAAATATAATATTAAATAACTACGATTTACTAATTATTGAAAATCTTTGTATTTTTCATTTAAATATTACAAAGCCCACAAAGAAAATAAAACTAAAAAAAATTCTTTTCAAAACTTTTTTCTTAATTTAGAATTACTTTCAAACTTTTTTCAATTAATTTTCCACATTTTCAAATATTTTTCTCAGCAAATAAAACATTAAAAATTCTTAATCTAAATTTATTAAATTTATTGTAGAGAAAACCCACGCCGAAGATAAAAGTAAAAGTGGAAAAGTATAATTAAGGTGTCCATTTAGTGTCGCAACACCATAACACTTTGCCAGCGCAAATAGATATCTGGGTGCGCTTAATTGTTTAAAGCTTATTGCATTAAATAATAACAAAGTACTCTATATTCGTATACTGCAATTCGCTCGCAGTTTCCAATACATTGATGGGGCACAGAGAGAATATTGTAGAAAACAGAGCGAAATTCCACGGAACGCACCTATTGGAATAACATGAATAGCAGCAGCCGGCTAATAAATTGAATAATTAAACACGACTTTCAATTTGATTTGCATATTTTCACGCGAGACTCGTTAGTCATTACTCATTAGCAGTTGAGTGACGGACCCCGACGGCACTGCCCGCGGTGACGTCACGCGGAATGTCCCCGTTTCCTATTACCCACCACTACAAACGCTGCAAACGCCACACATGCACACAAGCAGCCGCACAGTATGGGGAAAAGTGTGTGCCGCCTCCACCGAAAACATCCCCCGTGTATGTGCAGGCATTCGGGAGATATCGGGATAGTTGTAGTAGTAAACGTAAACGCCTGCCGAGCGCCAACAACTGTCACCGCATCTCTGTACGGCACGTGAAACGCTCTCTTTCTCTCCTCTTTTCCCATCCCGTCCTATCCCGAATCCCGTGAATCCCGCGTGCATACACGCGAAGGACAATCCCTCCATACGTAAATGCGTCCGGGTGTCTGTGTGGGTGCATTAGCGACGAGCCGACGCACCGAAACACAGAAAAAAAAAAAAGTCCGCGCGCGAGCGGCGAAAAATAAAAAACGACGAACTGAAAAACAAATGATTGGTGGATTGGTTTTTAGTCAGCCATGTTTAGGTACAGGTCAATACTGCACTTTTGTAATTCCATTTTTAAATGAATTCGACGCCCCGTGTGCGCGCTATATACTATTATGCAACGTAATTTTTTTTTTTTTTTTGCCAACCCCATCGTCGTTTTATTCCGCGCTACCTCTCTATACGGGTGGTATTTGGGAAGAGGCGGTGGCGGCGCCGGGTGGGATGGCACGGTCAACTATCAGGCCTCCAAAAAATCACGCCAAACCACCACATACTATATGTATACTTATATACAATATATATTCGGTATATGCATCTCCCTTTATTGGTCTATCTCTGTTTTATTATTTCATTTTTTTTTTATTTCTGTCCCTCTGTGTTTGCCATGGCAAAAAAATGGATAGATATGATTATTATTTTTATTATTATTTTCATTATGGATAGATAGATAGGTAAATATAAAAAAATATATATATATAATTCGTATAAATGCAGATGGATGGATATTTTTATTATTTTTGGGGAGGGTTGCGAATTTTATTTTGGCTCCCTTAAGGGAGTGACTTTTGTTATAGGGGTTTGCAAAAAATCAGCGCTTCTCTAATTGTTCAATGGATTTTTACTTTTTTTTAGGGATTTTATTTTGAATTTTATTGTTATTATTAGCATTATTGTTTTGCATTAAAATTGGTTCGATGGAAAATAATCAAATTGTTGGGTTATCGATGTGGATTTTATGTTAAAATTGGAAATTTTTAAATTTTATTTATTTAAATTTAAATTGTAATTTCTGATTAAAAAAATATATAAAACTAAATTTTAAATTTTGATTTTTTTAGATTTGTATGGTTTTTTAAATTAATTTTATGCATATAATTAAAATTCATTATTTTTTTGAAGTTTTTCTTATTAATTATTAGTTGGGGATTTAAAATTTAACATTGACAAGTAAGAAGGACATTTTTCTTAAAATAAAGCTTTGGAAAATTTTTATAATTAAATTATTTTCAATTAAACAAGTAAAAAAATAATAAAAATTAATTATTTCAAAGCAAACTGAAGGAATTGCATTGAAGAAATGACTTTAAAGGTTACTCTACAGACATTTAAATTTTTTATTTTAATTATTTTTGCTTTAAGTGATTTATTTTAATTTATTTTATGTAGAAATTAAAATTAATTTATTTTTCTTAATAAAAAAGAGTTTTTCTAATTAATTATAAGTCAGAAATTAAAAATTTTACATTGCTAATTAAGGGGGTGATATTTTTTTCACATAAAGCTTTGGATAATATTTATAATTAAAACAACTAAAAAAAAAAATAAGAAAAAAAGTAATAAAAAATGATTATTTCCAAGCAAATTGATGAAATTGTATTAAAGAAATAACTTTAAAGTTAATCTACAGACATTTAAATTTTTTATTTTCATTTTTTTAGTTTTAACTGATTTCTTATAATTCATTTTATACTAAGAAACCAATTTTTTTTTCATTTGTAAAGAAGAAGTTGTAATTAAACATTAGCCAAGAATTAAAAATAGGTCATTGCTAGCAATAAAAATTAATTAAAAACTAAAGAAAAACAAAAGTTATAAAGGAATGCAACAAGTATCCGAAAAAGGTAGAAACAATTAAAAGCGAGTCAAAACATGGGCAATAAATGGTAAATTCGGAATAATTCGTTAAATAAATTTACACGGCGCAACAAATTAAAATAATTTATGAGCAGTGAAAGAGAGAGGCAACGATCGGTAAATTAGTTAAACATGTTTAACTAACCAAATCATCGATTGACATGCTTATTATGCATATTATTCGCTCTCACTGTGTGTGTTTCTGTGTGTGTGTGTGTGTGTGTGTGTGTTCAATAGTATAAGCTCACACTATAGCCACGTGTTGTATGTCGAATCGTTTGATTTATTTCAATCAGAGAATGGAAATCAATTACCATTTTATTGTTATTATTAGCTGCCTATTTACTATAATTTATCCACATTGAAATTGTTACATTAAAAGCACTTTAAAACAATATTTCTCTTTTTATTTGGAAAGTAAAAAGAAAAGAAATTCAATTTGAAAGTAAAAAAAAAAACTACAAATATGAAAAATAAATCAAAGATTGTGTTGTGCTCGATTATGACATGGATTGAGAAATGAAGGAGCAGAAGGAGAAAAGCTAAAGGACAGTAAGTAGTAGTAGTAGTAAAGGGAAATCGCATAGAGAGGAGACAGGAGACAGGAGAGGACGATTCGAGAGGCTAACGGCCACCGTTAAAGCAGCAGCCCCTCATTCCACTCGGCTTCCGCATAAAATGCAACCGCCCCCGCTTCCTTCCACCATACCATCATCAAGCGGTACAGCGACCGCCGTCCCCGGCGCCCGAACTCCAACTAAAACTTAATTATAATTAATTAATGCGACTGCTACTAAGTCTATAGGCTATACGCTATGTAATTAGAAACCTTTATATCAAAATGAATACTGTTAATTAACGAACTAAAAGACATTATGTATATACTGCGACGGACGGCAGACGAAAATTATATATGCAACGAGAAATAACTTAAGTATTTTAATTAGATCATTATTATTTTCTAGCTTTTTCTAGCCATTAATTTCATGTTGATAATTTAAAAAATCTTCGTAAAAAGCGAAGTCAAATTTTCCTTAATTTATCAGGAAAATAAATCTCAAAATCTCTAAATTTTATTTGTAATTTTTTTTTAATTGATTAAATGTTGCTTTAAATTAATAATTACAATTTACAATGAAAAAAAATATTTTAGTAAAAGAAATTGATTGAAAACAAAAGGAAGAAAAAGTTTTCCCAAAAAACAAGTTTAAATTTTCTTTTATAATTTTTAATAATAACACCAAAATTAAACAATTAATTTGTTTATTTTTTAATTGTTTAAATGTTGTTTTAAATTTACTATTATTATTTACAATTAAAATTTTATTTCTGTAAATCAAAATCAAATAAAAAGAAAAACCAATAGAAAACAAATTCTTCTCCAAAAAATAAATTCAATATTTTCGTAATTAATCTTCAAAATAAATCAAAAATTAAATAAATAATTTCTTTGTTTTTTAATTTATTAACTAAAGTTTTAAATTAAAAAAATTAATTCACAAAAAAATTTTTTTTTTGGAAAATAACAACAAAGGAAAACAAAAGAAAAAAAAACTAAAACTTAATTTTAAGAATACATAAAAATGCATCAAAAATTAAATCAGTTACTTCATCATTTTTAAATAAATTAAATCCTGCCTTAAATTAATTACACAAAATATTTTTTTACATTTTTTTACAAAAAAAAAAAAAAAAAAGCAAATGAAAAAAACCCAAAGAAACAAAAACCAAGTTAAAAATTCAGAAATACCGACTTCAAAGCGATCGAAAAACAAAAACCTAAACAGAAAAACAAAAACCGTTCGAAATTAATATCAGTTCGATTGAAATGAATTTCGCGAATGCTGCAGAAACAGATTTTCTTTTATTCTTCCTCTTCCTATACATTTACTCGCACAAGCGGTATGATTTTCCGTTGTACCTATATACAAATCAACAAAATACACAGTTGCACACACACACACACACACACACACACACACACACACACACACACACACACACACATATGGAAATCGAATGGTGTAGGAATATATTCGCGTGCGTCGTTCGTATTTAGCGAGTCGAGTGCTTATTAAACTTAAAAACAAAGGATTTTTTAATTAAACACATGGTCTCGGTGT
>JASKGO010008265.1:0-22545 GCA_030556065.1 Holobus sp. GC000080 | reverse complement strand
GTGATGGGGATGCCTACCCAAACACCACTACCCATATCTTGCCGGCCGTGGGATTCGAACCCATGTTGCTCGGTCCGAAGTCCGGAGCTCGAACCACTGAGCCACGGTCCTGGCTATTTTACATATTTTACATTTATTACGAAATAATTTTAAGTTGAAGGCCGTTAATTGATTAATGAATTGTAATAATTTAAAGTTATGTCATAAAAAAACTGCAGCTGTTTATTTGGTAAATATACAAATGAAGGGGGTGAACCATATTCCGTCTAGGTTCACCCTGAATAATACAAAAGAATGAGTAATTAGTTGAATTTTAAATCTAATAAATTGATAAAATAAAATAAATTATTTAAATCCGGTAAAAATATATTTATTCGTAAAAATTATATATTTTTTTGCACAAATTGCAATTAAAAAAAATAATTTTTGATTTCACTTTCATTTATTCCATAAAAAGTAAAATCCTTGTTATATCACAAAAAAATAAAAATAAATCCTGACTTTTAAAAAGCCATTAAACTACTAGCAATTTGTAATTTTAAAACCGTAATAGCATTTGATTGATATTTGTGCGTTTAATCTTTAGCGTTAGCATCGAGTGTCCGATTGACACCAGATAATTATCACTGGTTCAGTAGCTTAATTGTTCTATAAATATTGGAAAGAGAAAACCTTTCCATATGTATGTGGGACTATATATAGGAAAGACAAGACAGTAAATGCGTTCGTAAACGAAATGAATTGGCGCATTAGAGAGATAAATAGAGAGAAAAAGGTCAATTTTGATTAGGTGCTATAACTGCGAAAATAATAATATGTCATTGGTTGAACGTTCGTAAATTCTGCAAATTGCATAAAATATCACCGACTAACACCGATGGCGACCATATTACTACCATACTACTGATATTAATTACAACTCGAATTTTATTAACTGCTCCATTATCATAATCGCTCACTTTGACTTCGGACAGCACAATGCTGCTTACGTAATTACACTTTTTTACACATTTAAGCAGCACCCCAGTTAGCGTTTACTGGTTATTTATTATTTTGGAAGCTTTCACTTCCTTTCTTATTTCTTTCTTCGATTTTTTATTAATTATTATATCCAAAGTAATACTTATTAATTATTTATTATTAATTACTTGTACATTCTGTGCGGTGCGTACAACACAAAAGTAAAATTTAATATTAAAAAAAAATTGTAGAAAAATATATTACGCAACTGCAGCTAGCTAACTTATTGGAAGTGAATTAATTACCTTCATAAATTCATAATAATCTATACACGGGGATTTTGCAATTATAATTATAATTAACCTTTCGAAAAAAAACGAAACACCCGAACGTTATTTAGTATTTATTTTGTTTAACAATATGCAAATGTAAAACAAACGTGAAAAAGGAACCGAATAATTACGCCGCACACGATTTTCAGCGTCAGAAACGCAGAAGAACTAATTGCGAGCCGTTATGTTAAATGGTTTCCTTTGAGGCAAAAAACGGTACATCCGAAAAAAGCGTTCCGAAAATCATCGGAACATTCGAAACGACACTCTGAAGAAAGCAACACAAAAAAAAATATCCAATTTTCAAAAGGATTTTTTTTTGCTTCGGGTCATTTACGGATTAGCTAACTGCTTGCTAGTGTTGGCTTACTCCGTGCGTTGTGTGCTGTGCGTTTATATCTGAAAGTGCAAAAGCATGTAAGATCAGAGGAGAGAGAAAAAAAAGGTTGAAAGTATCGATCGCGATTATAATTAAATTTATATAGCGGAATTACATAACGCAATCATAAATTATTTGTACGCGCATTTTTCCTCGGTGACATTTCGGACGCGCGCTTGTTTTCAGCACTCCCCCGTTTTCTGCACGCAACACAAAGTACAGAGAGACCGCAAGAACTTCGCTTGTGGAAGCATTAAAAACGTTGAAATGCCAACCGAAACGCGAAAAAGTTGTCTTTTAACTCTTTAACAGGACGATTTATTCGAAGCGGTTTTTGAAAAGTTGTTTCTCGATTGCCGATGAAAGTAGTTTCAAATTTTGTCGGCCCCCGATGCCTGTCCATTCTTTGTTAAATAACGATAAAAAGTGCTGCAGCACGTAATAGACCAATCAATTTTGTTATAGTTAATTAATGGCTGTCTTTTTGTTAATGGAGAAAGAGAGACCCATAGAGGGCGACGCGTTATAATTTTTTTGCGTTGCTTTGAATTGCTCTGCATTTATCATTCGGGTGCTTCGGTGGTTAATATAAATTTAATCTTCCGCATAGTGGAGATTCCAGGAGGCGACTGCCCATTTGGCGCCAACCAGTGCTGCCGCTCGGAGCGTCGCGACGCCGCTGCTGGTGTTTACCCCCGCATATTAACATTCAGTTATTGTTGTGCTGTTCCGAATTGTGCGCTGCTGCTTGCTCTCGAAATTTATTCCGAAATTACTTCTTGCAGATATTGCTGCCGCTTGTTCACTCTTTCTACTGCTTTTTGGTTTTCTCGTGGTCTTTGCTATTTATTTCTTAAATGTTTTGTTATTTGTTTTTGGCTTTTTTGAGGATTGAAATTATGGTTTTGTTTTGTTTTCAACTACTTTCTTTTTTTAAATGTTAAGGGAAAAATAAAATGCATAATAAATTGTTTAGAAATAGCCTTTCTTTAAAAGTCATTTTATTTTAATAACTTAATAATAATATTAATAATTTCTTAATTAAATTTGTTAATATATAATATTATAACATAATATATTCAAGAAAAACAATTATTTTATAGCATTTTAATTGTTTAAAATAACAATTATTGAATGTTAATCTCAACATTTCGTATTAAAAGCAATGAAAATTATTATAAATCATTTCATGCCACTAATATATCTTTTAAACTGTTAATTTTATTTAAACGTAAAACAAAAAACAGTCAATCATATTTAATTATATATATATTTGCAAATTAGCTTTAAAACCTTTCGAGAAACAAAAAAAAAACTTAAAGCTTCTTGGTTGGGAAAAAAGAAGCACTCAGATGCTAAGAAAGCATATTTAAAAAATCTGAAATTACAATCCCTGCATCTTTTTTTATCATATGTGGGATATAAAAAGCACCTACAGGTATATAAAAGAATGAAGAACATGTGCACATAATGAAAAGAAGAGAACCTTTACTTAAAGCCCTTTCAGCTTCTCATTGCTTTACTTGCTGTGTTAGCAAGATGTGTTTCGGCGAGGGCGTCTCTTTCTTCTGCTGAGTGTATCTTCTGCCTCTTTTGCCTCTTGGTTCAATATAAAAATCACACGTACTTTTCTTTTCCTCCATATGGTAGTGTGATGCTGCTTTTGTGTGAGATTATAACTGTATTTACTTCCGCGCAACAACTACAAAAAACGCAAACCTCACAAAGAACATGAGAAAATACAAAATTTATTCGTACAAAATTTTTTGTTGATGTTTAATAAAGGTTTTCATACTAATTTTCCATTTTTTTCTAACTGAAAAAAACCAGGAAAAGTCTTCAAATATTGGTAGTAAATGTTGTTGTTGTGGATGTTTAGTAAAGGTTTTCTTACTAATTCTCCATTTTTTAATTGAAAAACTAGGAGAAGTCTTCAAATCTAGGCAGTAAAAATGTTTATTAGCGCTAGTGACTTTAGTAAAGTTGGGGTCAGTCGTTTTTCGTGGAAAACCCTTTACAGCTACTTTTAGCAGCCACCCCAAATATAATAAATTATGTACAACAGGTCTATTACAGTTATAAAAGTGCGATGCCTACGGTTAAGAAGTTCGCATTTAAATCTATTTATAATTCTTTTATAATTATCATAGCTGAAGTTTTTTTTTTCATTTCTTCTTCGTTTCGTGCATTTTGTAAGTCTGTCTTCTTTCTTTCTTTCTTTCAAGTGCATGTATATTTGTGTGCGAGTGTGTGTGTGCAAGCTTAGTGTGTAAAAAGCGGTATGTATCTAACTGTTTATTTATTTGTCCAACTCCATTGTTATTTAAATGTGTGTTTTGTTGCTTGTTACAGGTGAGTCCAGAGCCGAAAAGCATTCCTAGGGATCGGTTTCATCGATTTTGGCCATCGGAATTCACAAATAGGTGTATTAATTGGTAGCTATACATAACACATTCGTAAATTCGTTAGATATCTACACTACACGAATCTACTCAACAAGAATAATATATTTATCTCGAGTAGAAATGACGATGTTTTTCTATGCGTATTCCATTTGATTGATTGACGTCTCGAATTATTAATAACCGAAAAATAAGTAATGGCCTTTTATACGAAATTGCTTTTACAAATAAGGAATTAACTTAACAGTTATCTGGCGGTTTTTTCTTTCATTCTGCGCCTAAAACGCTAAAATCATTACTCACTCTTTTTAAATCGTTACACGTACTTGCGCAACATTTTATTTTCTAAATGCCTTTTCTAAGCGATGTCTTAAATGTTGCTTTTTTTTTATTTGCCGTCTGAGCGGTAAAAAGTTTCTTTTAAACTGTTTTTTTTGCTGTAGTTTAATTTGCTTAGGAACTTTTTCATTGTTACCTTAAAGGAAATTTTCTTTTATTTCAAATTTATTGAATTTTTGAGAACTGTAAGAAAATTATAACTTTTTTTTAAAGAAATTAAGAAACTTGTTTAAGTTTTTAAACTAAAATTTACTAAAGGAAGTTTTATTTTCTTTCATTTTTATTGAATTTTAGAGAAATGTAAAAAAATACATCTTTTTTTTAAGAAACTAAGATTTTTTTAAAATTTTTAAGTTTTCAAATTAAAAATTGGTTATTTATGTTAAGTTTTCTTTTTATTTTTAAATTTTAAATTAATATTCATAGGAAATTTAAAGAAAGAACTGTTAAAATTAACCGAGAAAAACTATAAAAAACTAAAAGTTCTGCCTACTTGCGAATAACTAGCAATAAAAAAACTCAAAGAATGTTTAATTATTTGCGGCCCATTATATCTATAAAATATGTATAAATTGTTAGCTGAAACCGATTAATTTGTTTATATAATTAAACGTAAAAAGAAATGCAAAGACAAGTCGAAATGATAAATTAAAAGTAAAGGCGTACAGAACAACTTTTTCTTTGATATTCCCAAATCCAAATGCATAATTTACACTGTAAACCATAAAGAAAGATTACATAATTTGCAAAATAAAGCGTTAAATATGATGAAGTTAACAATCTGCTGGTAATACCACACACACACACAAAATATAATTTTTCTTTTTTAATATTAAAAAAAAAGCACAACATTAGGGTCTGAAAATTCACCGTGCAATTTGCCATTTGCAATTTGCATTATTGCGGTAAATGAATGACTTTGCTTAAATTATGTAAAAATGCAAATGTGCAGTAGCACAAAATGCGACAACACATCAGTGGCCTAGCGATATGGCATTCAGTTTGGTAGGTCAATAAACTTTTTCGAGCGAGTCGAAAGCCAAGAATCGAAACGAGCAACAGGCAATAGTACCGTACTCCGAATTTCCCTACTGTAATATCTCTATGGTATAGCGGTAGAACCTACGCATACACAGCAAGCATGGCTAGCAAACTGGAAGTGTATAAAATAAGAAAGAGACAATTTTAGTGCCTTTTCGGCCGGATAAATTTCGGCAGCTTTTATTGCACTTAATAGCTGCTTAGAAAATGGAAACCAAAAACGAAAGGAAAGCTTTATTATATGTGCACTGTACAGAGAGTATCTGTATTGCACATAGGACAAGAAGCAAAAGCATCGGATGCTGCCGCTGCTGCTGCTGATGATGATGACGCACAGTATGTATGTGTGTGTTTGTTTGTTGGAGAGGATCTTCAGCGTGTAATTTCCTCCGCGGCTCTTGTATATTATGATTATTACGTGCGGCGAGTGTATTGTACACACAGCGTAATAGCATCGTCGTCGTCGAGCATATAGTACAGCGGATCTATAGTGTGTAGTGGATGTAAAAGTACAGTTACACACGAGCGTTTGAAACTTGCGCTCGCTCCGGACTTATACACACAGAGAAAATGTATAGTAGTAGTACTCTTTATACCTACTTTCTACACTGTGCTCCGCCGATGGTGGCTCCGGTTTAGTTCTAGCCAAGAAACCGACGCGAGAGCATTGCCGAATTTTATTAAGCGAGCCCGTCACGAGGACTGCCAAAGGAAAACAACAATAATAATTGAATCGAAAATAAAAAGGACTAGAGCGCGATTTATGTGTTGGTCCTGCCGCGATCCAGCAAGGACTATCGGTCCGATGTAGTGCCCTTCGCGGAAAATTGCGCGCACCATGGATTTCCATCGGCAGTTCACTATAAAGTGCGTGCTTTGTGAGTGTACTAGTATGTGATTTTCGGCAGCTTCTTCCTTGGATTATTGTTCTTTAATACCTGTTTTTTTATTTCTTATATTCTGTCTGAAAACAAAAGCAATTAAAAGGTGCGCATCTGATTTCCAAAATTCCGCTTCTCTGTATAATGACAGAGAGAGCGAGAGCGGAATAGCAAACAAAACAACAAAAAAAGTCTGCGATTTGTTTCGTTGTAGTATTATTATGTGCGTTTATTTATTAATAGAGAAAGCTTTTTAAGAAAAGCAGTTACGCAAACAGTGATATAATTGCGATTAATGTTATATTTACTATTACTGTGTGTTGCTCTGTAGCAGTTTTTTCGTGCGTTCCGTTTATTAATGAACGATGCGACTTTGCACACAGAAGAATTCACTAGGCAGTGGTTCTGAAACGTTAATTTAATTACTCACTTGCTTCGATTAACGGTTCCGATGCTTATTAATTATAACGTTGGTAATTAGAAGATGAAAAAATACGGTGTTCAATTAAGAGATTAGTGCATTAGTTGTAGTTAGAATATAAAATATGTGTTACGCAATGTTTAATTGCCTTTTTCGAATTTTTACCGTTGCAATTGTTGTTCTTAATTTTAATATTATTAATTTATTTAAAATTTAAACAATTATTTTCTTGATAAATTTTCAATTAATATTAAGAAATCAAAAAAAAAATTATGAAGTAAAAAGTTTTTTAACCCTTATAATTATAACAAATAATTAAAAAAACCGGGAAAAATTTTGCGCAGATAAGCATTAATTTTTTTTCGGTGCTATTAATGCAAAAATAAAAACGACGAAAGAAGAAGAAGATAAAAAAAAAACTGCAAAAACCATCATCATCTGGAGCTTTTTTTCATAGCAACTTGAGCACAAAAAGATGCATCTATTCATAGGACTTATCCTTTTTTGCATGTCGCTCCTCCTAACATACTACTCTACTATTAGCAAGGACTCTGAAGACGTTCCATAAAGTAGTGCTGTAGAACTGAAAATATATGTATGAAGTAATACATAGAGGTACTGTTGTGTGTGTGTGTGTGTAGTATACGATGTGTATGTGTAACAGTCCTGCAGCTAGCATGTGTGCGCTTTAAGTGGTAGTAAATCAATACTTTGCTCGGCATGCACTTTAAAGATGATATGACGGAATCTTCATCATTATCCTGCCGTTCCCATGTGATGAGGCATGCCTAAGAGCGAACATACGTTGAATCCTTGCTGTAATATTCAAGCGGTATTTGCATTTGCATTACACCATACTGTTTTCTGAGGACTTCTTTTATTAATAATTGCTGGACCTAAATTTATTTTTTTATGCTTACAGTTTTAAGAAATAATTTTTGAATTTTGAAAATTATTTTTAATTTCCCGGTTGAAATTAATTTAAAAATAATTTTGAATTGCTGCGTTTTCGAAAATTATATTTTTAATACATTTTTAGAGCCAAAAGTTAAGAAAAAGTTTGATTTTTTTAAATGCATTTTTAATTTAATACAAGTATTAAAAATAAAACTTTTTTTTTTTTTTAGTAATTTTTCATTTTAGTCCCAAGCAATTTTTATTTTACAATTTTTTTGTGAAATGTAAATTTTTAATTAATTTTTTTTTCAGTACCTTTGAAATATCAAAAACATTATCCTATATTGGAAATAATCGATAATTTTTCTTAAAATTTTATATTCATTTAATAAGAACTTCATTTGGTAGATTTTGTTCAAAAATAAGTAAATCAATAAGATAAATTTAGAACCGGAAACGTTCAAAAGCTCTTTTTTAAGAAAAGCAAAAAAATCGAAAACTAACTTTTCGATGTTGTATCCATTGAACTGACAATAAGGAACAAAAAAATAATTGTTATATTAGATTTTAATGTACCTTTTTTCCAACTCTACTTTAAATAAATTTAATATCACTTAATTTCATTTTTTATAGTAAAATTAAACATAATTCTAGTTTAAAGCTTTATATTGATGCAGCAAACATTTGTTTTTTGCTTTGAAACTTTATTATATTGCTTTTCATTTAAAATGCCGAAAATGTTACATAATATTTAAAAAATAATAAAAATTGTGTCCTTAAAATAATAAATTTTCAAAAATTAAAATTAAAAACTGCATATGTTACGTTTTGTTCCTATAAATAAATGTATATCAAATTTAGCACTGAATAAGCTTAAAAGCTCTTTCTTAAGTAAAGCAGAAAACTAAAAAAAAAACTTATAGAATTTTAATATTTTAATTCACTTTGTCAAAAATAAAAAAATAATTAATATTAAAATAAAAAAACCCTATACAACGAAATGACAAAACTATAAATCTATAGGTAACGCAGTATAGTATAAAGATATAAAAGTTTCGACATATATTTCAAACGAATGTTTGCTCGCTGATATTTATACGTACGATACACATGTAACATGTATTTGTATAGCGAGCATCAATGTAACAGTAGTCTAATCTGCATCCACGAACAATGCAAGTAAATATGACCTAGTTTAGTTGATGAGACCAGATACACACAACGCACGCATACATTCCTAAAGCATACGCACGCACTGAGCGCATCGCACATCACAAGACTTTGCTCTTCTCTCTTTTTCCCTCCGCATCCCTCCATCTCCTTTTGCATGCAATACTGTCTATCTGAACATTCAATTACTTAATATTTTTGCTCATGAGAAACGGTATACATATAATCTAAATAAGTATTCGTGGCTGGTAGCAGCAAAGAGTTGCGAGTTGCGATCGCATCGCAAGCGTTACCTAATATTACACAGCTACTAGTGAGAGCTTTTATCTGCGAGCTTGCGGATTTGTGCGAAATGCGCGTAACGTGTGTACTGAGCGATGCGATAAATAAGTCGCGAATGTTTGCATCACGTATATGAAATTCGCGCTCCTAATCTCGTACATGTTGAGGTAGGTTTTTAGCGCGCCGAGCAACTAATATTTGCATATTAACACCTAAAAATACAGCTAAATGACTAAACTAGAAAAGAAAATTGCAGACTTTTTTCTTGTTTTGTTTGCTCGAAAATTAGTTGTTTTACTTTACATATGATTTTTTTTAAACGGATTTTTAACACTTTAAAGGATTTTGAAATGCGCTTATCTGGTCGGAAGGGTTGCAACGACAAAGCAGCAGCAGCAGCAGCAACTCAGAGGTCATCTTTATTAGGATGAAGAGATGGAAAGTGTTTTGTGTTAGACGTTCAAAGAACAGGGCTTTCAATATGTTGAACAATTGTGTGCACAATGAGACTGTTATTAGCAAATGGGATTTTATAACTTATGAAAATACGTGATTTTCGTTATTTCCTTCCGCAACCACCAAGAAAAGAAAACTTTATAAAAAAATAAAATAAACAACCCAAGTGCTTTTATATATATTTAATTAAATATATATTAAATTAAATATATATTTGTAAATGTTAAGTAAATGTTGAAAACTATACGAAAAGCTCTAATATAACAAATTAGTGAATCATTCAACATGTTTGAAATGTGGAACAATGTTACCCCGAAATTGGAACAGGTTCAGCAGCAAAATCAGGTGCAACAACCTCATACTTCCAGCGGCAGCATCAAAGGTAAAATGTGCTAAATTATCAATAAAAAAAAAATCATTTTAAAAGCAAAAAAAGTAATAAAGTATACAAAACACAGAAATTCTTTGTTTTAACCCTGTCTGTGTACGTGTAATACGGTAATGTAGTGTAATATGTATAATCTGTGGGTTATCTTGGAAAAAGTTTATTGAACCATCACATACAATAAATCGCGCACTGTATTTATTTGTAGACTGATGTAGCAACATTTAACGTTGGAATATGGGTCA
This sequence comes from Holobus sp. GC000080, assembly GCA_030556065.1. NCBI lineage: Eukaryota > Metazoa > Arthropoda > Insecta > Coleoptera > Staphylinidae > Holobus > Holobus sp. GC000080. The sequence goes on along the minus strand of JASKGO010008265.1, from coordinate 12,355 downwards.
AAATGATAGCGCAGCTTTTTGTCGTTTCTATACTATGTCTCCGTTGTTTATTGTTCATGTACTTGTAAGCGTGCTGTATACTGTGGAATTACGCGTGCAGAAAACAGTACTCTATTTTTTTTAAATAATAATTATGGAATTATTTAGCTATTGCTTATTAGTAATTTAGTTATTTCAATATGATGATTGAAAGAAGTATCTGTTATTGTTGTATAATAAGCGACGTTTGTTGCTTGTTTATAAGTTTTATAAGGTAAAACCAGAAGTTGCAAAATGATGTTGAGGTAAAGAGAATTATGAGGGTACTTACAAAATGCAGAAAACATAATGGTACAAATTTCCTTATCGTTTAAAAGGCTTTTACTTTTCAATTTTTCATAATTTTTTTTCTTTTCTAAAGCGCTTTACCTTTGTGACTTTCTCCGCGGTTTTTCTCTTTAAAGGAATTTACGAAAATTATTAAAATTTTGTTTCCTTCTATCGAAAATTATTTTATATTTAATTTATTTATTTATTTTATTTTAATTGTTAGTAAAAGAAAATGAAGTTGCTTAAGTTTTTTCTTTTTTGAAAAAAACGGTAAACTTGTATAGATTATTTTTGTGCAATAAAAAAATTAAATTTTTATTATTTTTATGCAAAAAAATTTAAGCTAAATTATCAACAGTTAAGTAATTTTAAGTTTTTATTAATTAATAGAAAGAAACTTAAATTATATAAATAAACATTTTTTTTTTAATTTTACATGCAACAATTGTACTTAATTGTCAACTGTGACTAATTAATTTCTTTGTTTATTTATTTGCACATTTCTTTATTATGAAAACTTATTGATAAAAAAATTATCCTTCTTTAAACTAAAATCTAAAATGCTTGCTAATTATACCATCATTAGTAAAATTATAATCATAAAAACATAAAAATAATGTTTAAGAAAAAGTTTAACAGTTAAATTTTGAATTTTGACTGCAGTAACCGTTAAGATAAATGAAATAAAAATTAAACAAATAACAAGTAATAGTTGCTGAAAATGTTATCACTTGTTTCTAAGCGCATTAGAAACATTGGTACACATTAAAAACACAAATAATTATAATTATCCTTATTATTATCACTATTTGTATTATTGAGAATATTGAGAATTTTTTTCCTAAAAACCACAGCAAATAATAACCACTTATCGACAATTACTTCAGTGCTTGTGGTAGCATTATTAATGCTTAATTGCCTTTGGTGGTGGCAATAGTAAAAAGCGTTTTGTGTGATTTGGGTCAAACAAAAATCTCTTTATTTCTCTAATCATGGCAATAATTGTCTCTGGGAACAATATAATCGTAATTAATGATGCGCTAATGTTAATTAACTAAATTAACGTTTATTGTAATTGGTCGAAGAGCACGTAAAAAATTCCTATAACAGTTGCACAGCAGCAGCGTGAGTATCTGTCTATCTATGTAATGGCAAAAGCAGTAATGCATCGAAAATGGAAATAAACCAGCCTAGGTAAAAATCATTGAAAACGAACTTTCTTGAACCCGCTCCTTGATGTCCATTCCATTTCATACATATATCATACACTAGTCAGTCGTATAAAATACATACATATACGTGGAGTGTATACATTTTTATAGGAGTTTACTTTTTTTATGATGACAACCTATATTATTTGTGTCTTAACTGGTCAAAACGAGTTATGAAATGCAATTGTACAGCAGGCGACGAGTAGTAAAAACTTGTGGCTTATGGGCGCGGAAAAAAAAATGAAAAAATAGTCGCGGAAAAATGTCCTAGTTTTCTTTAAATAAATACACATTTCCAAGAATGAAGGAAAAAAACAAAATAAATAAAGCTGTGCCTCGAAAAGATCCACAATGAAACGCTGTTGCAATTAGCGGTTGAGTGGCATTAAAACAGTGAAACGCCCTAACAAATATAATGCAGAAATTGAATTAAAATATGAAATTAAAAAAAAAAAACTTAATCCGTGTCTTGTAATTATTATATTGGTTTTAACTTGCTTGACTAAACAAGAGCCATTTATGCTAATTGCTCTTTAAAGTATGGTATCTATGCTTAATTATAGTTTAGCAATTTTTTCCTTTTATCCACGGATTATTTACATCATAGAAATAACAGTTTTTCAATTGCTTATTAAAATCAAAAAATCCTCAGGCAAATTCTTCTTTTTTCCCCTTTGGCTTAAAATTTAAATAATTTTTTTATTATGTTTTTTAGATTTCTCATCGAAAAGTATTTAAAAAAGTGATTAATTGCTCTATTGCTTTCTTAGTTTCTTGAATGCCGATCCGTATCTGAGTTCGCGATCTGCATTTTCACTTATTTAATATCGGCGTTACATAATAAACATAATATAAATGCTCCTTTTACGTTAATAATACTGTTTCACCTGTGAGCAGTTTATAGGTAGATTGTAGGTAAATATGAATTAGCAAAATTATTATCGGGATTAATCCGCGTTAATTGGTGTACATTTATGTAATTAGTGCGATAAAAATAACTTTCTATTATATCGGCAAACGGTCAAATAAGAAGTTGAAGAGGCAATTAAAATTTCGTGAAACGTCAGAATTCGAATTTCGGAACTTTCTTTTATTCGCGCCGGCCCCCACAATTTTATTGTTATGTAAGCCGGTAAATACAGGATGTGCAAAATATTTTGGTAATTTTGTTATTTTTTATGATTTTCACAATTCAGAAAAATTAAAGTAAACGCTTTTTTTTTAAATTACGAAGAACTTTTTAAGGATTTTCTAAAAAATAGTTTTCTTTCAAATAGTATAAAATGTTTATCTTGTTTAACATGAAATTTTCAATCTTGGATTGTTTACAATTAATAAATAAAAAAACTTTAAAGAATTTCCCGCAAAAACTAAGAAAAAAAATATAAATAAATACTATTTCAAGAGAAAAAAAAAAAAGAAAGTAAAATGAAGAAGTAAAAAGGGCGAATTATGAAAGGAAAAACTGTTTTTACAAACAGTTTCTGTTCAAATTATTTTTCTAACTTAAAATATTTCTTTATTACTTTTAAAATTGATTTTAAAAATAAATTATAATAACTGTCAACAACAACTTTTTGATTTTTAATTAATGAGAATTTTAAAGCTTCTCCAGCAAATTAACAAATAAAATTAGTTTTAATTATGCCTATTTACAAAATTAATAAAAAATTGAAAAACAATAAAAGTCGGAATAAAAAATCATTAAACCTTTTTTTTTCTATGATGCCTAGTTCCAAACATTTTTTTTTTTCTCCAAATGACTTTTTCGTTTAAAAAAATTAAAAAAAGAACAATAATTAACTAGCAATTTTTGTTTTTAAATATATGAAAACATTAACTTTTTCCAATGCAAAAAAAATAAGAAAAAAATTTCAAATCCTATTTCCAGACTGAAAAATTGTACACGATAAAAAGGACGAATAATAAAACAGCAAAAAACCTTTTTACAAATAGTACCCAAACATTTTTCTTGCTTAAAATGAAAATTTTATTAGCTTCAGAATTTCACAAAATAAATTACACGAAAAACAAATTTTCAAAGAAAAATGTACTCTAACTAACAACAATAAATTACAAACATCCTTTGCAAAAAAAATAGAAAAACAACAACAGCTACTGCAGTAAAAATATTTATGGAATTGTTATAAAAAAGATACGTGAATTAAGGACGAATTGCCTTTTAAAATGCAGTAAAGATCGAAAAAAGCTATAAAAGTTGTACAATTAGCTACCACCATTGGTCATCTCCACCCGATAATTAGTGGCGATACTTTTATGTATCGATAATGTATATATACCCATACCATAATATAATATATACATAGAGAAAACGAGCATTACATATGTAGGTACCGAGTGTATATTATTATGAATCGCGTTTTACAACGGTCGTCGTCGTCGCTCGTAGTAGTAGTAGTGGGTACATTTGCGGACCCCGATGTCCTTGGTTCATGTCTTTCAACTTGTGGCCTACTTGTGCTCGGCTAATCACTAATCGCCATTACATAAGAGCGGCAAAAATTATATTTACAAACATCTATTTATATCGCCGAGTCGAGTCTTAGACGTTCGGTCGGGCATTTCGCCTGCACTTCTTCTTCCAGCCAGCTCTTCTTCCTGCAACTTATATTATTACATTATCCTGTCGCAGGATTCCGGCTAATATTTCCCTACGGATAATATTGGCTTGAGTAACATCGGCAGTAGCAATGCTTTCTTCGCCTTTTTATTATCCTTTATTTGCGTAGGAACTTGCGTAAGGTTGGAAAACAATAAAAAATAAAGCGTTACTAACTGTTACACTATAGTTGTAACGAGGCAGATTTTCTCAGCGAGGAAATCTCCGTTGCATCACTGCATTCGCTGAGATTTCTAACTGAAGTGCACTTATAACAGATGCATTGAATTTTATTCTTTCTTTCTCCCTAACTGCAAAATGTGTGTTATGAAAATTTAAAAAACAGAACAGGAAAAACACAAGCAAGAGAGGTTTTCCATCAGTTGATGGAAATAAATTGCGCGATGCGGGTTATGAAAAACCGTTTTTACGTGCAAGGTTGTTCGCAACTGAAATTTTAAAAGTGCATTGCGTAAACGGTATCAGGCGTTAAACCGCAACAACAATAGAGAATCGAAAAATGTAATGGGCCGCATAAACGGCGACAAGATTCAAGTCGAGTAGCCGTGCGAATTTCGTAACCAACAACTTTCTTTTCTTTTTATTTTATATACCACTTTATACGCACAGCAGACACAAACAGCCTTTAAAACAACGCAACCATAATCGAAGTTTACTTATAATTATTTATTTATTGTATTGGTTTTTAATATTGGCTTTTATAAGTGTTTAAAATATAAACGAAAAAAAAATAGTTTTTAGTTTGACTCCTAATGATTTTTTGTTACCTAAATTGTTGCTTTTTATTTCTGGGGAAAAATAAGTGTATTTACAATACTTTTTTAGTTTTTATTTTTTTTTAATGGAGAATTTTTGTAGTTCTTTTTTAAAATAAAACAAAAAAAATCGTTAAAAGCAATGAAACATTTATTACAATGAGTAATGGGGCAGCTTTTATGGTCATGCAATATTAAAATAGGAATAAAACACCAACAACATTGTTCTAAAATTTAATGGCAAGAAATTAAGAGAATGCATTTCGACATTTGTTTTTGTTGCTGATGAATTTAATTTAAATCTAACTTTAATTTTGTCGCATTTTTGTTACTGCATAATGTACGTAAATTGTTGGCAAAAAATAATCTTTACGATCATTAACTGTAATGTGATTAAAAGTGATTTATTATTATTGTTTATGTCACTGGAAAATATAATAGGAAATGCTTTTATGTTTGGATTTTAAATGTGTCAAATTATAATTCTTACGACGGGCTCATTAAGAGAATAACGTTTTAGGTATTTTTATACATCGAATATTAGTTATTCATTATTTTAATCGATATAGCGGTTCCAATCGATACATTATTTATTTATAAGAAGTTTTTGAACAACGTTAAAAAGTAATGTGCGACTATAATTAAATATTAATATTGATGATTCCTTATTGATTTATTCATTGTTTTTTTTTTTAATTATGTACATAAAAATTAAATGAATTGATATTTTGACACAAATTCAAATTAACATTAATTATTCAGTAGTCAACGGCAAAATATTAATTAATTTCAATTTTTTCAAAGTTTGTAGTTATTTCTTAATTTGAATTAGCATTATGATTGATTATTAAATAAGTAAAAAAAAGATTCAAAGAATTTGCACTTACAAAAATAAAATAAAAAACAAGTTTTAATAATTACTGAAAACAATAATTAATTGAAGGAATTTTTAGTTTCGTAATAATTCAGACGCTTTAAAAGAACGCGAGAAGCTGGAAATTTTGTAGTTATTTTAAAAGTTTGACGATATAAAGAGGAATTTTGTTTTGACTAGTAAATGCATAGTAAGAAATGCAGTTGGGCAACAAGATTGAACGTCTAAGGCGTCTAAGTATCACAGAAATAAGATGAGGTGCATGTAATTGGTTAGTGATAGCTGGTAGTTGTAAAACAATGTGTGCCTTCAGTGGCGCTCTGTTCTTTTGTGCATCTCGCAATGCATTTGATGGCCCTCTTGGTCGCGAGCTTTTCATTTAGTGGGGTGCATTGCGTGGCAAAGCGCGCACACAGAGCGCAGCGGGCAGGATTCGTGACGGCGACTCCAAGTCCGAGACGTCGTCGTCAACGTAAACCTGCAATATAGCGGGTTTACCAGCCAGTACACAGCAGCAATAGTGCAATGACCCAACATACGACTCGGTCTCAGTGACCCACTTACTGAACATATGGGAGATCGGCAGCAGCCTTCGAGCGCGCGCATCGAATCCCCAGCTATCACGCGCGCGAATCGCGTCTTTTTTCTTCTCTCTTCACGCACGCACGCACGCACTCGCAATCTGCATTTCCACCAATCCATTGCCGTACTAAAGTACCCAAATCTGTGCCGTTTTGGCATCGGTTTTTGCAAAAAGCGTCACTTTTTGGGGAATGTTCATCTGGGGGGACCCGCGGTCGATCCGTTTCGAGTTTGGTCGCGGGTTCGCGGGTCTCCACCGCACACATGCACCATACCTCGCTAGTGTGGTGGTTACGTAGAGGTCATTGAACTTGCGTTCCCCCCAAAGAGTGGGGAAGCCAGTACGCCACTGGCATGCGGCGCGGACATACGTAATGCGGCCCCCAGTGTTTGCCAGATAGAGACGGCCTATGGGCTCCTGGGCCGACTCCTTTAGGTTCCCACATAACTACGCCAAAGATCCAAAGAGAGAGACACACACAACAAGATATCTTACCCGAAATAAATGCCGCACAGTGAACGCGACAGTGGTCCGAAATAATTTTTTTTTTAATATGTCGAAAATTGTATTACTGCTGCGGCTCGAGTGCCGAAAATTCACCACCAAGTGTCCTTATTCCGAGTGCTGTTTCGCTTTTCTACTGCCACCAGGAAGTTAATCAGTGCGACCGTCTCCTTGTATGTGTGCGCGTTTTGTTGTTTAGTTCGGCGCCGTTTTCCGGCTGACTCTCGGCGTCCATCTCTTCACCAAGTGCTTCTTATTACTTATTCTTATTAAACATAAATTATAATTAATTAAACTGCATTGCGTAAATCAAAAAAGAGGACCTTCTGATTAAACCGATCAGTGAGCAGCTTCGAAAAATAAAGTGCCCCAGGTGCCCAACTTTATCATTATTATTACTGTTGTGCCAATCTTCGCGTATACTGTATGTGCATTTAATTGCTGTAAAATATTATTATCTAATTACGTAATGGTAATAATAATGATAATGGTAACGAGCGAGCAATTAAGCTTATTTCGTGCGTAACCGTTCGATTCTAACAGTATAATATAACACACAATATATGGAGTTTATTTGTTTATTCGATTCCAATAAAGCACCGTATTGTTGCTGTAGTATCAACTCGGACTGCGAATTTAGGGGCGGTTTTGCTTCTTCCTGGTAACTGCCGCGAAATAGGAAAAGGACGCGCGGCGTCGAAATTTTCAGAGATAAGTGGATCGAGTGTTATTGTCTCTTTATCGCTCGAAAGTATTATCGGTCATTCACATTGTTTAAATATAGAGTCGCGCGTGTATATCCTTAGGTTTTCCGTGTGCCTTCCTTTGCCCCTCTATCGGTGCGTGTGGTGTGCGTTTTCCGAAAAGTAGCCGAAAAGTAGCAAGCACAGGGGGACAGAGAGGGGACCAGATGAGGCCGCATCTTTTCGCGCCCGCTTAAGTAAGATCACGCGCGGGGGGGCATCCTTTCGGTGCCTTCCTTCTTCCACCAACCGACCGAAATTAACCGAAATTAATTAATTAGTATTTCGTGGTGTGCGTATACGGCCAATGTGTTACTAAATTATAAATCACATCATCGGCTGTGCGTTTTATCGGAGCAAACATAACGATCGCCTCTCTCTAGCTCAACCATATTTGGCGGTGAACAACCTCGAGTTCAATGGCTTCAACCGCGCCTCCTAAACACAGTACACTCGCTCGATACACCACCGCCAAAGAGGTGGTTCGTGTCCTCGCTAAGTGACTTCAATAAACAAATTAAGATCCTTTGCTTAAATTGTTCATTGCTCGCCAAAAATTTCAAGTCCTAACTTTGGTGCCATCGCGTTCGAATCGGCAATTGGATGTAACCAAAATTAAGATACGAGTAATTTATTTTTCCACAGAATCAAATCCCTTTTCCGAAACAAAATAAAACAACGGCTAAAGTAATGATGTAAAACGAAACCGTCCGCTATGAACTGACTGACTCAAGTGATCTGTTTATAGGAAGTAACTAAACCAAAAGACTGGCAGAATCGGTGTCTTAACAGTACAAAATTTTTGCTACGAAAATCTTTTCGACTTTCGATAACTTTTTACTAAATATAATTCATAATAAATATACACCCCAAAACCAAGTGTAACTCCTTAACTAATTACAAACAGTATAAAACAATCAAAATAAAAGGATTACAATAAAAAATAAATTTAAAAACGAAGAAGGAAAATTGTACAGGTGGTTTTTTAGTGAATAAAAGTGTTTTTGTGTGTAAAATAAATTTGGGGGTTGTTTTGTGGCGGCGCTGCGATGCGATTTGCTGCGATCGGGGGTGCTGCTGAACGAACGTTAGTAGTGGCGTACAATGGACTCATTTCAAGAGTTGTTTACTGATGGCGATAATTGGGCTACCACTACCGAGAGCGGCAGCAGTAGGGTTCTAGTCGAGGGTGGCAGTTCGGTTGACTCGACGTCACCGCAACCGCCGCCGCCGCTCCAGCACTCCACTGTTGTCCCTTTAGACGACAAAGAAGATAAGAAAAGTGCCAATTCCATTAGAGGTACCATTATTGTCTCTCCTTTAACTTGTTTAATATGCCATTTTTGTGGCAATTTACTATCATTTATTTATTTTAATGTATCATTGGAAATTTCATTCACGAAATTAATTTTAAGAATGAATTAATTAGTTTTTTCCAAATTAATGTTTAATGGAAAAAATCCATACAATGCCTTACAAAAATGTACTTGAAAAAATGAAAAGTCAAAACTATCGAATTTCGTCATATTTAACAACGAGGTAACATGTAGCGTAATATTTAAGCTTTTTGAACATATTCTTGGAAAACATTTCTAGGAATTAAGGAATACGAAATATACAAAATAATAAACCCATACAATTTCGAAAAAAAAAGCAAACCTTATTAAGTACAAATCCAATAAATTTTCAGTAAACATTAATATTGACTTCTATTGGTAGTTTATATTATAGCTGAAACACGAATATAAATTACGATTATTGCGGTTCTTGTTGTCGTTGTTGGGCTAAGCAACAACAGCTACCATTTATTATAGGTGCACACTGCACATTTATTCAACGTATTAGCCAGTAAATGAACCGTCATTAATGTGATATTCCATAACATCACATTCCTCATGGCAAAATTGTATTATTATTAATTAATTTAAGAAGAGAAAACAAAAGGCTGATGAAAATGGTTATTATTTGTTACAGCACAAATTGAGATAATACCATGCAAGGTATGCGGAGACAAGAGCAGCGGCGTCCACTACGGAGTGATCACATGCGAGGGTTGTAAGGGATTCTTCAGGCGGTCGCAGAGCTCGGTGGTAAACTATCAGTGTCCACGCAACAAGAACTGCGTCGTCGATCGCGTCAATAGGAATCGCTGCCAATATTGCCGTCTCCAAAAATGTCTTCGACTAGGCATGAGTCGAGATGGTAAGGCTTTCTTTTCTTTTATCTTTATTTAATTATTTATGTTATTTTCTGTCAAAAAAAAAGCAACTAAATATTAATATGTTAATCGCAATTATTAAAAGGTAATTAATTTTCTTTATTTGGTTATTTCAAAATTTTGAATTACAATATTGACGTTTAATAAATTTTTAAATTAAAAAGAAAAAAAAACTTATCAAATAAATGTACAATATGTACAAGTTACGTGTATGATGCATAAACATTATGTAATTTGTTGTATAGACTTTTCGCTTTCTCCATTACTGTTGCTTGAACATTTTTTATTTTAAATTTTTTGAATGTTTCCTTTTATTAATATATTTTTGCTCTTAAATCATTAGATTGTTGTTTTAAAAGGATTTTCTGTTTTTTTCATAAAGCTTACAATATAAAATGTATGACTAAAATGCAATAATTTTATTTAAATTTTGGTAAAATAAAGAAAAAATGAACAATGGAATATATTTTTAATTAATTAATTAATTACCACTTTAATCTGTCTTGCATATTTTTTATGATTATTGTAAAAAGTTTTAAAGCCGGCTTGCAATTTGTCTAAATGTAATTAAACTTAACAACTGGAATGGGTGTAGGATGACGTTCAGTATTGACCGAACTTATTTTTTTACCTTTTTTTTATAAATGTACTAGCAAAAATAAAATTAAAGTGTTGATAAATACATTAAAAATATTTTTAACTTTACAAAATTTTGATTATTTGTTTAATTTTGAATTTTTTATCCTTTGTTTAATACCTTAAAAAGTATTGATTGGTAATTTTGATTGGATTTATTTAATTTGCAAATTAATTTAAAATAAAGTCATAAAATAGGTAAATTTTAAAAGTTTTGTATATTTACTCTAATTAGAGTTAATTAAATTTTACAAATAATTATAAAAATTAGTTTATTGCAATTTTTATATCTCCCAAGGAAAAAAAGGGATGAATCAAGAATGTATCCTGAAAAGGATAAAATAACTACGTTATAATAGCATCTTAAATTAAAAAAAAAAAAAGTACAAAAAATCATTATTATGCTAGACATATCCGCAGAAAGATTAAGTCCAAAAAAGGTAATTTTACAATAATTTTTCCACATTATAAAATAAAAATAAAAAAACAATGAAAGTTGTAGTTGTAGTGACAAATTTATCGTCGTAATAAGTTGATTAGTAGGTCAGATCGTCAAGCTCGTACAATAAATAATTTAAAGGGACGTTTATGCATTTATCTATAGTATCTATAGTACATTTGAAATTGCTTACCTGTGTTAACCGTGGTTATTGCATGCAGAGGTATTTGATTGAAACGTTAATCAATTAAGAAACCCGTCGTTAATCGCTGTCGTTTGATTTATCGCATAATTTCAGCGTTGTTAAGTAGAATAATCGTTTAATATAACGTTAAATATCACAGCCACAAGATAACAAGCAATTTGCTTATACGATGTGCGAGTAAATTGTATACTTAACTTGTGTGCGGCTTATATAAAAATTAAATTGTGTTTTCATAACATCATAACATAGGCTTTGATAATTGTGTATTATAACCGGCGCTGGGTAGATTTGAATCAAAGCACTTTAGGAATAATTAAAGAGTTTCGCTTTTTGGTACTCACATTGTGTGCTGTGGTGCAACTTCCAAACAACAAACATAAATTTATTGCATAATTTCGCATTTATTATGTGTTTCTTATATAAGTTTTGCTGCGTGCTTTTTAAATTTTAATTTAAATAATTATAAACATAATTCTAATTTTTTTTCCCTCTTTCTTTTTTTTATGTAAATTTTTTTTCCAAAATTAAGATTTTATTCTGCCGAAATTTGTTAAAACATTTAAATTAAGTATTTGACAAATTTTCATTGCTTGTTTTAATTTAATTAATCATTTTAAAGGTATTTTTTGTTAAATTTGTTAAAGATTTTAACCCTTCTTTGAGGTAAAAAATGTAAGAAACGTGATGTTTTTTAAACTCAAAAAATATATATTAAAAATAAACTGAAATAAATTGAAATAAATTCAATTCGTCGTTTTTAAATTTTAATATAAATAATTTTAACACTAATCAAAATTGTTCGTTTCTTGTTTATACATATATCCATTTTCTATTTTCTAAATTATAATATTTATTCTTAGCAAAAACATAAATTATTTCATAGTTCGTAACGTTTTATAAAAATTTTAACTTTAAAATCATTAAAATGAAAAAAATATCAAAGCAGAAGTTTTTAACGTTTAAAAATGTATATAAAAAATAACAAAAACTAGAAAATGAAAATTAACTCAATTCCTGCTTTTTGAGTTTTAATTTAAATAATTAAAAACGTGATCAATAAAAATTTATTTCCAATTATAAATTTCCTGAATTATAACTTTTATTATGAGCACAAACTTAAAAATAATTTATTATTCATTACGTTGTTTAAATTTCCATAAATCATAACTAACTTTAATTTTAGTTTACGAAATTAAAACTTTTTAATTTTTTATTTTAGTCACTATTTTTTTTTGCA
>JASKGO010008263.1:0-41760 GCA_030556065.1 Holobus sp. GC000080 | reverse complement strand
AATGTTCGAAAAAGCATACATTTCGCAGAAGAAGCAAAGCGCACGAACGAATATATTAACTGTGCCATGGAGGAGAAACAGGAGCACCGCTGCACACATAAACAGCTATGGGCTATGGGGTACCTAGAGAGAGGAATCTGGAAAAGGGGGAAAAAATAAGGGAGAGCCACTGACGCTTCTTCTTGTCCTTCCCTCTTATTCTTCGTTTGTATCCTTGTCGAGAATCTTGCGTGCGTCCTGGCTGGCGAAAAAGCAAACGAAGTGGAAGGAAAAGGGCGCCCCAGCTATACGGTAACGGGGAAATTTCTCACCTAGAAACACGAATGACGCCCTCCCTCGCACGATACTTTCGTATGCACATGACACATAGGGGCACCGCTCGCTCCACTCGCCCTATTCTACACACACCTACACCAACACCTAAACACACACACACACACACACACACACGCAAATGCGGCACCTATATAGAAAAAAGAAGCCAAGTCTAAGGATGTGCATGCATATATCTTTTTGATAAAATATTCAAAGAGGAGTGCTTTATTTTACTACTTTATGACTCGGTCTCGGTCGTATTCTTTGCCACCAGTAAATACTTAAACTAGCAAAGGGAATAAACATTATTACATTATGATATGTTCTTTTCTGTAATTGTGTATATTTTTGTGTTAGCCGCTTAAAAATGCGAAGCAATTTTTTATTCATTGTTTCTCGTTTGTGTGTTTTTTTTTTTTGAATCGTCATTAACTAATAATTTCCTTCGAAAAAGGAGTTTCAATTCACTGGAAAGTTTCTATAGGGCGTCAACTTTTTTGTGTTTGCGTACAATTCGGGAAATTTTATTTGTCTTACTTAAACGTATTGAGCTCTAGGCGCCAAACGAACTTTTTGTTACGTTTTTTTAAGCTTTATTTTATGTACTGGTTAATTTTTAGTTGATAACAGTGGAAAATAAATTAATATTAATTATCGAAAAGTGCATTTAAATAATGACCTTTCAATGTATATTTTGAACAAATTTTTTGTTGGAAAAAAATGTTTAATTGTTATTTGGTCGGATAATTTTGAGATTATTTAATATACATTTGATGGAATATTTAAAGTTGTTTTAATTAATTATTATTTTCTCATTTGATGACACTTGTACTACTACCTCAGAAAAAGATTATCATTTAGAGACCAAGATTTACAACGGTTTAATTTTTTTTTTAAGTTTCTGTTTTAAAGCATGAATGTTGGTAGTTGATGTCAAAACTCAGTAAAATATCCGTTATTAATAATAATAATTATTATTTTAGGGCATACAGAAAAAAGAATAATAATACATTTTTTTTTTTTAAGGAATCACATATTTTTTTTTTATAATTTAGATTTATAGTCTTTAAATAGTTCTTTTATTTACTATTATACTTCTGGATGCGACCAAAAATTCTATTGAAAAAAAATTTCATGTGAAAATTTAGCAATTAATTTTTTATTCTTCAATTTTGCGTTGTAATACAAAGGGATCACGAAACGCCTTACTTCAATTATCTTTTTTTTATGGAACATCCTGTATAACAATACTAATATTGAATTTGTTGATGATTGATGCAGGATGCTTGAAAGGTTTTTCCGGAAAACCGGAAAGATATAAATGAAATTTTCTTTTGCATTTTGATAAAATGCTAAAATGCTATTTATCCAATAAAAACTATTAGTGAAAATATAATTGAAAAAGGAGAATATGATGAGTTGGGGTTTAATACATAGAAATCCGTATAAACACAAAAGATAATCATAAAAAAAATTATATTTCACCTTTTTTTTTGTCTTCTTATATTAATTTGTTATTAATAACCAATATTCTTAAACAAATAAAATTCGGAAGTTATTAATTAATATTTCAGGCAATACTTTAAAATTAAACTATGAAAAAATCTGCCTTTTCTTAAGAATTCAAAAATGAGCTAGGTTTCCGCAAAAGCAAACTATAATAAAAAAAATTATTTTATCCATATCAGAGATAAAGAATTAACGGAAATTTTACATTTAGAATCCCAACTCCAAAATCGTGTTAACCGTTGTTATGGTTTTGCTTTGATTTGTTTTTAAGAATTATTTATTTAAACAAAGACCAAATTATATTAAACAAAACAAAAAAACTTAGCAAACAACACAAAATCCAATCATGCACATTAGTTGTTTCAGTTGTTTGCAAAATGCAGTGCTGAGCATTCAAAGAAATAAACATTTATTGTGGATTAAAAACAAATTTAATCCTCTTAAGTCAGACTTGAAATTGTATTTCCCGAGATTAAACAGTAAAAATGCTCAATAGCGATTACTGGCAACAACAGTGGAACTGTTGTTAGAAACGAGTCGATGGCAGCGAATGTGTGCGTTGCAATCAAGTTAAGGGCACTAGCAGCTAGCAGCACAATATACCTATGCGAACGAAGAGAATCGAAGTCGTATACGTTGGTGCGGATAACATTAAGGGGAAGTCTAGGAAAATATAAAACAGCGTAACGATATCAGTAATCTCGTTATCGGAGCCAATTTATACCGCGATTAACATGTAATTGTGAATTAACTTCTAACAGCCACGCCATCCACTATTTCTCCACCCCAAACTGACACCTAATTTTAATTGTCTCCATCATTCAAGACGCTGGCGCCGTGTGCGCCCCATTGGGCTACATATACAACTGAGAAATGCAACAACCACTTTGCTCCTTCGATCCTCGCACACCACACACCACTAATTATCCGCACCGTCTTCGATTAGCTGTACGCGATAGGTACCGAGTTTTGTTCGCATCAAGTATATCGCGCGATCCTTGCACTGTAGCTATGTTAATGAAATTAATTATGCTACACCTATTAATTTACGGGATCCCTGTACGGGGTGATTAATTACAGGGATAACATAAATATTGTTTCCTTGTGAAATCCATGGAGACGACGATAGTTAATTAAGTTTCTGTTGTGATGCGTCTTATTATTCATTTTCCTTTGTGTTTTCTCCAGTTTTCTTTTTCTTCGTGTTGCAGCTATGGGAATCCTTACGAGGATTTTGCGTGTCGGTCTTTTATTCAATACGGCATGCTTCTTGTGTGATTTTTTTCCCTTTTCCGTAGTTTAAGTTTTAAGTTACACCTTAAATGCTAATACTGCATAAAAGTGCAATTTTATAAAATGACTTTATAATAAAATTATTCTGGAAAATATGTTATGCTTATATAAATGTGAATTTTTCCAGAGAGAAAATTGTAATTATAAAAAAAAGTTGAATTCTAAATGAGACGAATTTATAAAGGAGTCCTTATTGAATGTTTTCTGTAATATTAATTGATTATTTCTCGGGAAATTTCGCTTAATTCTTTTAATAACTGATGTTTACAAGCTTTTAATCTACGATCACTGCGAAATCTTCCACAAAGTGGATTTACTGCACTTGCGATCAAATATGTTAGCAGAGAAGTAATTTACTGCATGAAAGTTAGCAGTCAACTTTTATTTGATGTTGTAAGAAAAAGTAATACACCCTCTGCCCCAAATTTTGGAATTTCATCAAAAATCTTTTATTAGCGAAAATAAATAAATTTAGCTAATTATAATCATTCCATTTAGAAAATCAATGCTAAATCCAATTTTTTAGTGCCTTCTGCCCCCACAAATAAATATTAACACCTTGTCATAATTATTTTTTACAACCTTTCGTAAGAGATAATTAAGATAAAAATTTGATAACCAGTTTTATTTTAGTTTCTACTGGGTGCTCGATAAAAAGTTTTATATTTTTTCAAAGGAATCATATACTATTTATAACTCAATTTTTATAATATGAATAAATTTTGATAAGTTCAATAAAATTTATTCAATAATTATGTATATTTGTAAACTATAATTTGGGACAAAATAGAAACCGAACAGTTTACCATAATTTGAAACTGAGGCAAAATTACTTTAAAAATGAAACATTTAACAAATTTATTTTCGATGTTTGCACCTAATAATTGAATGCGGTAAAAAGCAAGGAAATACTACACTTTATTTAAGACATCTTTATACGCTAAATGTAAATTTTCAGGCAATAATTCGTGCGATCTTCCGCGCGTTTTACGTAACACGTTTATTTGAGGTCGTCGACTATAACTAAAGATTTTATCGCCTCTACGAACGGGACCATTGCACAATTTGTCAGGATATCTAAAAAGGGGATCATTTCTTTGACATGATCGCGTTTTAAAAGAATGCTGCCGAAGAAAGGAAATGTAATAATTCAAAGGGAAAATCTATTAAACTTTATGACAATCCGCAGCACTTGAGGGATTTCCTTCATCTCATCGTGGCGCGTCCCCTTCCCGAAGTGCTCCTTTTTAACTCGGCCCAGCAGTTGTTACGAGTGATTTTTTTCACATGCCCATTAGGCGGTTTTTGTTGTTGTCGACGCTGATGGGCCGCCGGTGCAAAACAAAGAAAGTGCGCACACAAATAAGTGAAAATGTAAATAATGATTAATGATTCATTAACAAGTCCGTGTGTGTGTCCATTAGTACTTTTCTGAATCCATTACGTGCCCAATGCCTGTCACGGCCATATTGCTCTATTGTCGTTATCCTATTCTGTGCTTCTAAATGGATTACCTACAGGATATTTTAATCGATTTCGCCATCATGTTATGATTTAAAGTTTTCTCTGTGGCGGTCGTTCACTTGAAGCGATGAAAATTTATATCTAATGTCTCTTCCGATTATATTCGAATTATTATAATAATCTACTTTTTGGCGTAAGTAATTAAAATAAAAGTTTGTTGGGAAAACTAAAAAGGAAATGCAGTGGTTTAGAGTCTTAATATAACGACGAGAAGTCAAGTGGGTATTAACAAAATTCCACTTATTTCGTCCTGACCTTATCATTTAATTTTATTCATGGAAAACCATTAGAGTTTTCCAGCGCATGTGTTTACTTATAAGGTCGCTCGCTTTTACCACTCCTTATCATTATATTTAAACGTACGTGGGGTCTGAAATTGATGAGCGATGTAGTTGGTGTATGGGCATGCCGCATGTCTGTGTTGGTGCGCTCTTCAAACACCAATCAATCTTTTGGGGTGTCCCTCTTCAGTCTTGGTCACTACTTTTTCAAAAAGATAAAGAAGTCAATATTTGAAGCCATTTCAATGGAAATATTTTTAAACTTTTATAACTTCAGAAATATTTGCTTATATTAAACTGATATTCACACAAAAAAATAATAATATACCGGGTGACAATGGCTTCAAAATATAAAATCAATTATCAATTTTATAAATCAATTAATATGACAAATTGACTATCAACTGATTCATTGAAAAAAGTAGGTACTACGAAGTTCAGGTGGCCCATAATGGTACCATTAGAAAAAAAAGACTTATGACCCAAAAACTATTTCGTTACTACAGTTTCATTAATAACTCACTTCAAATTGGCAATAATGTTATGCTGTCATTTTTACAAATAGCTAGGGTGGTTGGGAACAATTTAAACTTATTCATGGCCATCAGCGATGAAATTTAAAAATAGAATTTTTTAGCTCATTTTAATTCAAAAGTTAAAATTTAATGAAATGCTAATTTTTGAACTAAGGATTGTCCCTATAATTAAAAAAAAAAAACTGAAAAAAGAATATATACCATTTAAAAATCAAAAGTTTGAGTCTTTTCCAATGAAACAGTAAATACCAAAACAATAAAACTTATACCAATAAATCGGAAATGACATCTTATATAAGAGTAACAATTTTTAGAAACATCGGTTGGTAAATCAAAAAATGGCAGCGATGGCCTTAAAATCGTTGTCACCCGATATTGGGTGATTGACTGAAACCAATTTCCAAAATATTAATCATCTAAAATAGTTAGAAATTTTTAATTTAGTATTTAATCCCCAATGAAAGTTCTTTTAAATTGTGTTTTTTTTCCTTCCATTTGAATGAAAAATTTGAAATGGAAATACTATTCTTAGATTTTTTTTTATTTAAAAACTTAAAATTTTGGAATTTCCTTAAAGGGTTTCACCTTTGAAAACAATGACCTAATGTACACCTTCATTGTTCAAATTGCAACGCAGAGGGGATGTGATTTATTAAATTTGGATGAAAAATATTTATTAATATTGAAAACAGGATTACAATTAAAAAAACTGGAATGGCTTATTTGATTAGTCGATCGATATCATCCATATTTATACGGAAATTATTTAAAATTTTAATTATGGCGTTCTATTACGTTTGATTGTAGAGTATGCTTATAATATAATATTATTTTTTCTTCCACAATAAATTTAAAAAAAGATTGGACTATTTTTATGAATTATAAATAAATTATATTATAATATTAAAATATATTAAAATGTATATAAAAACATTAAAAAGTAATATATCTGGTGACAATGGCATTAGAAGATAAAATCTATAATCAATTTTAATTTTATTAAATTAATTATTGAGTTCCAAATATTAAAGATAATATTTATAGTTTGAAGGCTTCAAAATATCACAATTCGAAATATGGAATTTTTTATTTTGAGTCCAAGGACAGACCTCAAAAAAGTGGTTTCTGATTAAGAATTAGAAACATTTCTCGGTTAATCTAAAATGTATACTGTTGTAAAATTTTATTGTAATCATTATCAAAATATTATATAATTTATGAAAAATTATAAATCCAAACTAACGAAACCGGAACTAAACCGTAAATAAAAGTGAAAACATTACTTTAACCAAATAAAATAAAAGATTGAAGCAAGAACTGCATTTATGAAATTTTATGCCTTAATTTAAAACAACCATTGAAAAAATATAAAGAATTTAACTAATTGCAAAACTTGTTTGGAAAAAACACATTGATAATAGAGAAAGAATAAAAATATTCATTTTAGCATGTAATGCGATATGAAGGCGCCGGACAACTAAGTAGTAATTTACTGAGATTTTGTTATTATTATTATTAAATGAAATTATTATTTTACCAACACCAAATTTGCTAAAAATAAGTAAAAAATAACGTATAAAATTCAATGTTATTATAAAATGTTCAGCAAGTCTGAGGCAAAATTTTAATACAGCTAGCTGTAAGCAAATAGAGCAATGTAGCGTAAGATTATAAGGAGCCCTTAAATATAAATTGAAGGTTTTTAGTATCGGGACATGATATTACGGAAGTGAACTGTGTCGAGAACACAAGTTTCTCCCTTATCTTTTGATAAGAAATTTATTCGCGGACGTGATCGTTTAGCGACGTGCCATAATACTCATCCTATATCCACCGCCAACCGCCACTGTGTGCGACGTACTGTACGTACACACGATACTGGAGGAGTTCACGAAACGAATGAAGGATAAAGGATGACGATATGGATTAAATTAGATTATAAGCGATAAATTGTCCATATCCACCCTTTGTGACTCCCTGTTAACAACATACGTAGGCACATACCTCTACCCTCTTGTTCATAATACATATAATGTATACATATCTAGGTATATAATACTTAGTATATACTATAATAATAAACGCCTATCACACTTCACTCTAACAATAATAGATAAGCTCAGGTCTAAAGTGAACGCCTTAGGTGCGTGCATGCGACACTTTGCTCCATATTGCATGCGGACTGCACTGCAGGCAATTAGTAATATCGAATAATTGATGACTTTGCGCGCTCGCATAACCATCTTGTATACTCTGCTATGTTATTTAATTAACGGCTTCAAGTAAATATATGGGGTATTAATCACTTATGTGCGGCGAACATTTGTTCCTTGCATTTCAATTATATGCTCAACCGAACCAAGTATTACATTTGCACTCGTATTTATAGTTTTGTCCATGCTAAATATATAATAAGGGGGTGGTCTCTTCAAATTGCTATTGTTTTTTGACATAATAGTGAAAATGTAAAATATAAAATGTTGTACTTCTTAAATTATTAATATTAATAATATAATTTCGGTATATTATTTCTTTAAAAATCTTTGATTTTTTCCAAATTATTCTATAATAACTTTTTTCGCCCTTGCAACTGCAACTGCATCGCTACGTAGAGCTAGGATGGTGACTGTGTGTGTGTTTGTTTGTATGCAGAGTGCGGACATCGTCAGGTAGTAAATGTCGTTCCAGAGGTTGCAACTTCATCAAATTTTATCATCTCGACAACTGTACATAGGAATCCAAGATAAACAACTACCAAGTTTTAGAACAAAAATAATTGCTTATGTGTAATAGTTAATTATTTAGTGCCGCTTAGCTATAAAATATAAAACTTTTTAAAAGATTTGATTAAAATTAAGAAAAAAGGTTAATGTAATGTAGTAATTAAACTCAATGCGGGTATTCGACGTTTATATTTAGATTATTTGAAAGTTTTTTTAAGTGAAAAGTTAGCAATACCGAACTTGATATGGATCATATCTTAAAATTGAGATTTCAAAGTAAGCTAGCTTTTATTCCATAATTTTTAAACTTTAATTTTTTAAATAATAATAATAAATTATTAAGCGGAGAAATGATGTCTAATTATAGTTATCTAGCTTAGAAAATTAAAAGAATCAAATGCATCAAAAATAAATTAAAAATTAGATTTGATATTAGCAGCACCTTTTTGCTCTTCCGACCAAATAAATTAAAAAGTAACTAATTTGAATTATATTTTTATTAGAAGATACTATTGCAATCTGGTTTCCTCTTACGCAGCCATAAACATTAATTATTAGTCTCTTGGTCCTAAATTATAATACACATTTCGATAAAAAAATCTTTGATTAGCGAAAGTTAATAAATATCACGTGTTTTAATCATTCCGGTTTGAAAAGCTATGGTATTTCTAACATTAAAGAACTAAATGGTGTTCAAATTTCTTTTTAACAGTTTGGCAAAATTTGTTAAATACGAGCAAATAACATAGAATCAAAATCTTAACTGGTAAGAAACAAAATATGAGAGATTGAGAGATAAAAAAATTAACAGTGATTTATTTATATGTTAGAAGAGATCGAAAAACAGACTTATGATCAGTACAATGAAATTTTACAGATTATAGTTCAGCATAATATAGAACTTGTAAAATAGTAATATAAAAAATATGAAATTTTGAATAATTTTTTTCTGAAATTTATTACAAAATTTTAAATTTTGAACAGTTGGACTTAAATTTATTGAAGTAATATATAATTATATGTATAAGTATATGAAAATTTGGGACAGAAAAGTAACAGAAATGTGTACAATCAAAATTTAGGAAAGAAAGAGTATTGTGCAATTCATTTTAATTTTAAAAAGTCCAATGCCTTCATATTCAATATCCGTGCGATAACTAAACATAAGTTAAAAATCTTTTCCCACAATCTGACTTTATTAATTTGAATAAAGGAAGTAGTATTTTCTAATTTTTTTGGAAATTATTGATTTACATAAAGTTAAATAAGTAAAAAATAAATACCTCAACACAATTAAATAAGTTCATAAAAATTATATTTAATTATAAAATATAGTCTTCAATTATTGTCTAAAATTATGCTTACACTTTTTTTTTTTTATATAATTTAGTTTTGTAAAAATATTTGGTAAATGTATGAAATTAGAACATCGAATACCAGAAAAAAGAAAGTAAACAGGAACAATAATCGATAGCATTTAGAGTTTGGTCTTTTGATTCAGCGAAGATCCCCACTCTGTTTGTGAAGAGGGATAGATCCAGATTGACGTAACCCCAAGACTATTTTTCATGATGACAGGTAGACAGGGGCTCCGTGATAAGAGTCTTGTTCAAACATGCACAGCTGGCCGCCCCCGCCGAGCCACCCCCTTGAGCCCCTTGGTCGTCACCGACGATCATCCTGATAATATCTATAGGAATATAATGCCAGTCGAGACAACACGCCACAATACACTTGGTGATGGATTTACCTTGAACCCCGAAAGCTCCAACTAACGAAACGCTGAATACTACTTCTACTTACATTAAAACTGCGAGTACAGAGTTTTGTGTGGCTTATTCATATTGGACCTTCTGTGCTTTCACTCCACTCCACTCCCATATTTACCTTTTTGCCGAATAATATATTATTCTGACATCACCCTGAATTGACCGTATAAATTATTTCGCGGACCACAATGGCGAGTACAATTTTTAACGGGGCGCGCATAAATTTCCGTCGGAATTTTTTAAATATTTACAATTAGCCCGGTTTATGTCAACGGCTGCAATTAAATTAATGCCATGCTCGTTCATTTTAAGGGCGACGTTCGTTGTTGTCCATTTCGGTTTTTGCTTTACTGTTTGCTCTTTGAATTATTTATTTGGGTTAATAAAATATCGGCTAATTCGTTGAAACTTGGAACAAAAATAAAAACTAAACAAAACAAAAAACAATGTAGTATAACTTGTATTTTGTTTTTTTGTAACTTTTATTGTTGTAAAATACGTTTTTTTGTTAATAATTTCTATAGATTTGTTTTATAAAGTCTAAAATGAAAATGTATATTATAATTAACTTATTGTTTACCTCAGACTATTTATAACTCACTATATTCTACTTTTTTCCTTTAAATAAATCTTTCTTTTCCAGTTATTAATAAAAAAAGTTTCTCATTTATCTTAATGTGATAATTTATTATTGTTGTGATTTGGCTGTTAAATAAGTTTGTGTTAAATTGCAACATTTTGATGAACAATAGAATAGTTTTTCACCTAAAAAATTGTTACAAAAATTAATTAAAGTTGTCATTATGAACTTTTAAAATGATAATTCTTTAAATTATTTAATATTCCATTTAATTAGTTAATTAGTTCTTATTATTAGACCATTGTTTATTTGATAGATTTTTTTTTCATTTTAAATAAATAGCTCGGTATATTAACTTTATTTTATTTGTTAAATTAGTAATAACAGTGAAAAAAAGGCACATAAGGTATCCCTGTGGTATCTATCATACTATGGTTTCCATAAAAAAAACATAACTTTTTTTCCTCAAAACTCCAGCAAGCTAATGAAAATATGATAAATTATTTAGATAGTATTTTAAAATATATATTTGGAATAATTAAGGATTTCTTTTTTGTATCTCAAATAGTTTTCTATGAATTTAAATTTGAATGATTAAAATTTATTCAATTCCAAATAATTTTCTCAGAATAAAAAAGAAATGGTCGATTTTTACTAGATAATTCGGGAACCAGGACACATATCCGGTTTTGGTAAACTGGTATAAATTGGAGGAAAAATTCTGCCCATTTTGGTACATTTAACTGAATCTCTATCTATAAAAGTTTCTTAAATACGGGTTGTGAAAATGGACCAAAAGTATATATTTCTTTAATGAATGTGGACCAACAACGCAAATAATCATTACAAAGTTCTTGTGACAGAAACTTAAGGTTTACAAGTATAAATAAAAATGTAAGCAATAAAACTAAAAAATATATCAGCTTTTTGCTCTTATTTCAAACTATTAGTTCATGAGAAAAATAAAAACACTTTAAAACAATGGACATTCTCTTTTAAATTTTAATTCGAAACAGTAAATTTCGTACATTACAAAAGTTAATGTACTATTTGCCGTACACACCAAATACGGTTTTCAAATATAAATTACGCCACGCAACATGTATACGTACTAAACATTCTGCGAATTTTCCGCATTTTAAAGCGAATTTATCTGAACAATAAACGCGGCTGATGATAAATATGACGATGGTGGAAAAAGTAACTGGAAATCTTAAGAGAAAAATTGCCTCGAAAAGTGCCAGAAGCAGCGGGTAAAATTATGATAGTCTTTTATATAAAAATATTTCTCGTTAGAAATCGCACATAGTATGTACGTATGTAGTAAGGCAATACATACGAGTGCATGTAACGTAGCGAGGAAATCATTTACCGATGGCAACATTAGCGTTAAGGGCTGCTTACGCGAAATCCGTCGACATTCAATCACAAAATAAAGTTGCCGGCGAATGTTTATGTCAGGAGCGCGGCGCGCGCGTCAAACGCGAGGAATATAATTTCTTTAAATGCAGGCATTTATTATGCATAAAATTCAACTGCGAACGTGATTGAATTAGAAGCGAATGTTGAGAGCATTGCCCACAGTTTCATTTTGCATTTCTTTACAGAATTCCCTCTATGTCCTCTCGTTCTCGCTCTCTCTCTTCGTCTGCAAAGTGAATGCATATAAAAATTCGTAAGTTCGCAGTGCAATCGTGCAGCGGAAGGATTCGCAAGGAAACTTTATACATGTCACGCATCCTGCATGCACGTCATACGGAATATGCAGGGAACGTTTTACGTATTAGTATACACGGAATTCATAATATGTAAATATTTTTGCATATTGAATTATGACAAATCCGCTGCGCGTCTAATGCACAGAGATTTATTTAAAAAATGTTGACTGAAAAAAACTTCAGTTAACCTTTGTTAACTCAAACTAACACAATTAGACTAGCGCAATGTATCTTTTTTCATTTTTCCTCTATCAGTTTTGATGTTATTTTTTTGCTTTCTTTCTCGAAAACTTTTTTTTTTAGAAAACTTGAAGGATAATATTATATGTTTTTAAGTTATTTAATGCTCTTAGGTTTCTAAAACTTATGTCATTATTTTTTATCCTTAGCAAATATTACCCAATTTTCGGGAAACCAAGCCTAAGCTAACCCTATTCTAATTAAATGATAATTTATGCCTATCCTATCCATAAACTAATAATTTTTTCAGAAAAATTAGAATTCAATATAATACTCCTGCTGTCACAAATATTGATACATACGAGTTCTCTTTTTATTTCGTCACAAATTTTGGCAGACAAATACATTTTACGTAAAAAAAATTTGCTGAAACTAATGAAAAATATTAAATTACTGCTACTTTACAAGTTCATAATCTACATAAATTACGAATTTTGTATCAGCATCAATCCATTTTTTTCATTACTTTTTTCTGAAGTAAAAATTGAATAATTTCATTGGGATGGTCACAAGTCAATTTCTACGTTTATCGGTTGCTTCTCACATATTTTTTTTTCTTAGTCAGTGTGATTTTGATTTTATGTCATTTGCTCGTTTTTAATAATTATGATAAACTGTTAAAATTATTTTAGATAGATTTCCATTGAAAATTTTGATATAGCATTATTTTTCAAGATGGAATGATTAAAATCCGCTAAGTTTATTTACTTTCTCTCCTCAAAAATTTTAATTGAAATGTGTATTATAATTTAGGATCGAGTGAATAATAATTAAAGTACATGATTGCAAAAGAGGAAACCTGATTGCAATGGCATCCTTTAATAAAAATTTAACTCAAATTAGTTACCTTTTAATTTATTTGGTCCGAAAAGCAAAAAGGTGCTGCTAATATCAAATCAAATTTTTAATTTATTTTTGGTTCATTTGATTCTTTTCATTTTATCTGTTAAATAACCATAATTAGACTCAAATTTTATACTTAATTATTTATTATTTGTTAAAATTGTGTTTAAAAATTGTGGAATAATAGCTAGCACACTTTAAATTCTCAATTTTAAAAATGATTCACTGCAAGTTCGATATTGCTAATTTTATACTTGAAAAACTTTAAAGTAAGCTAAATATAAACGTAAAATAACCAGATTTAGTTTATAATTACTACATTATATTAACCTTTTATTTAATTTTTATCAAACCTTTTAAAAATTTTAATATTTTCAGCTAAACGGCAATGAAAAAATAACCATTTAACTCACTATTACATAAAAGCAATTATTTTTATTCCAAAACTTGATGGTTGTTTATGTTGGATTCTTATGAATAGTTGTCGAGGTGATTAAATTTGATGAAGTTGCAAATTTTGTTTACTTTCGCTAATCAGAGATTTTTATAGAAATTTTTATTATAATTTAGGACAGAGGGGATAAAACTTAAAGTTCATGGTTCTGTTTGAAAATTATACAACAATACGTAAAAAAAATCAATGATTTT
Source organism: Holobus sp. GC000080 (assembly GCA_030556065.1). Classification (NCBI taxonomy): domain Eukaryota; kingdom Metazoa; phylum Arthropoda; class Insecta; order Coleoptera; family Staphylinidae; genus Holobus; species Holobus sp. GC000080. The sequence continues at coordinate 27,781 of JASKGO010008263.1, read as the reverse complement.
TTGAAGAAATGTATACCACAATTTGGAATGGAGGTAGCATTTATTTAGTTTTGAATATAACACTATATTTAAAAATAAATAAATAAAGAGCATCACTGATCCTGTAGAATGATTTTGTTTGAAACCCCGTCATTTAAAATTCAAATAAAGGTAATAATGGAAAAGTAGCTTAAATGCAGACAAAGTTCAATATGCGCATTAATATGGATACATTATACTATGGAAAGCATAGTAGTCTAAATGAAAGTCTCTCTCGAAATATTCCATAGTAATTGTAAAAATAAAAGCATCAGCAAAAGAGAGAGGATTATAGAACTGCAGTATACGAGTGCACCAACACTAGTGTTACGGATAGGATGGTAAATTTTACATCATTCATCCATTGACGGCACATTTGTTGTTAGACTAGCAAAAACCATCGAACTGTCTGCCGGTATAGTACAACTGCAATTTTGATGCGTATTTTATGTAGTTTTGTTTCGAATCCCTTTTTACCCTTCCGTCTCTTGTCAGGTCGCCCACTCGGAACAGAACTTCCCTCATAACGCCCGCACCGTGCGACCTGTTTTGTGCTCATCGTGTACGCGAGACACCGAACGCGAAAATAGTAATTAATTACGAAAACACTAATTGGACTTACTCAATGCGTAAAAATTGTGGCTCGATGGAGAGGGAGAACTTTTTAATCAGCGGCCAACTTTGCACAAAAGTATTTCCCAAAGTATTTCCCAAGTCATTTTTTATTATAACCTTCTTTCGCCTTAGTTAACGTATGTTTTTTCAAAGGATAAGAGAAACTAAGACGGAATGCCGGCGCGCTTAAATTACCAAAGTTTTCCTGTGAAAAATAATGCAATGCTTGCTTTATCGCAAACGCTTTTGTTTTTACTGTCAAGCTAGTAAAATTAATATAATCAACAACAGCAATGAAACCTTAATTAAAATGAATAAAATTTCAATTCCAAAATTAAATTTCAGTGAAATAAATAAAAAATAATAAGAAGAATTTTTTAACGGGAAATGTAATATAAGCATACACAAAACGTTGAGAAAAAGCTTATAAGGTGACAAATTGTTTTTAAATGGCCGGGGAAAAAAGCGTATAAAGGAATAAGGCGAAGAGGAAAAAGTCCCTTTCATTTGTCATTTCCAGCATTGAATAGGTGCTTATCAATAAAGAGCATGTGAAAATGACAGGGTAAGCGGACGGGACATCCCAAAGACCACTCGAGAATTTATAAATTTTTCCTATTAATTTTTACCATCATTATTCATACAGCAACAATAAATCTAGTAAAAACGAATTTAGAGTTTATTGTGCTTATGGGATAGTAGGTACTTCTTACATTCTTTAAAAAATCCAATTAAATTTCCTACGGACTATAAATTTTACTGGAGATGTATACAAGACATGTCTCTAACTGGATTGATTTCTAAGAAGAACACACTAAACAATTTCCAGTTCCATCTTCGAGTGCACGTAAAGGGCATTAATCCAAATAACGATCTCTTATCATTCTGCCTAAGCGTCATTCCCTTGTAATTTAATTAAATACTGCTCTGTAAAATTGAAGTTTTATTGGACGGTATAACCATTCATTCATTATAGGTATTTTCTTATTGAATTTATTCTTCATCGGAGAAAATTTTGTTAAATTTGAAGTTTCAAAGTGGTGGCCTCTAGAACATTTGAAGGAAATTTTTTAAATTGGGAGATTGATTGATTCCGGTCATTAAAATTATATAAGAAATAAAATGATGATATTATATTCAAAGTTTCTGTATAGTATTTTATCCCTAAAACCTGTTAAAGGTAATTTTTTTTTCAAAATTGATACATTTTCGGATATACCTGAATTCGCTAAAAACTTCATTATTTTAAATGATACCATATGTTTTTTATTTTATTTTTAAACAGGCCTTCAATAAATTAAAATGGTATCATTTGGTATCAAATGGTATTTTTATTTTTTTATCTTAATTACTTCTTAAGATAATATTATTTTTTGTGTGAAAAAAAAAACTGACATCTTTCTATAGTCGTAACTTTTACCATAATGAAAATTGTTCATTTTTGCTCAAATTATTGTGCAATTAGGTTGAAAACTTGAAAACTTTGTTAAATTTATAAAACAAAATTTCACAGTATTAAAAAGAAATTTTTAAACTAATTGAAAACATATTTTTTCAAATAAAATGGCCAGATTTGTATTATTCCACTCGATAGAGGAATAGAGGATATAAAAAAATGAAAATGTTAAAAGCATGTTCAATACTTAAATTATGTAAATGGTTTTTGAACAATTTAAATTTTAAATAATTTCCATATAAAAGAATGGCAGACACCGCAATTAAAAATGCACGACCCAATATCTGTGGACTTCAGTTGTATAACAATCAATGTAAACAAAAATGTTTAAATACCATTCGGTTTAGGTATCGAACTTGCTTATAACTTTAACATTATTTTTTGTCTTACATCGATTAGTAAAATAAAAAATGTACTATTCCATTTGAAAATTTAAATTGTTGCTAGAACTATTCTTTTATTTTTAACATTTATTCATACTATCAACTTTTATTTTTGTAAATTTAAATTAAATGAGTTGAAAGTTTCGAGTTAAAAAAATGTCTCAAATTCTTTTAATTTTGAAAGTATAAAATTAATATTTCGAAAATTATATTGGTCAAAGTTCAATAGGTTTCAATAAGATATAAAATTAAAAATGGTACTAAAATTAATTTTAAATTAAGTCCTGCTTAAAAGTAAAATAGAAAATTTTCATTTGAAATGCTTAAGTTGATTACGTCTACAAGTATAACCGGAAATCTATAATCTTGGAAAAATTATCATCAACTTTTCTCAAGGATAAAATTCTAAACTGAAAATTTTAAATATCTACATAAATTTTAATAATATTTTAAAGGACGGGTTCAATCAATCACCCGGTGTGTAAAATCAACTCCAACAAATTAGAAAAAAAATCTAAATTAAATATTTTTTCCTATTGAATATTTTTATTACTTTTTTGAGAGATTCATTAGATACTTGTCATGGAATTCAACAAAAGAAGCAAAATTTATTAACTTTTCTTTTAAATGTATTTTTAAGAAAAATAAATTACCATTACATATTGCAAACATAAATTCTTCGGCTTAAATAATAAAGCAATACTTTACATGAAAAAGTGAAACATTTCGAAAATATAAATTAAAAAAGAAACATTAAAGTGTCAAGTGTTTTTACAAATCCGAGTAATAAAAATTATCTCGGACAAATCCAAAAACATAAAAAATCAAAAATATGTTGTAGCAATTTTCGTAATCAAAGCGTTCGCTTGCGTTTTAACAGCAAATAATCGTAAGGGCAAACCCATGTACGGTCCCCATTCAGGGTGAACAACAACGCATACAAAAAAAAAAAAAAAACCACCCAGCGACAACGCAAGAATCTGTCACGACATTAAAGCCAATAGTAATTCATTTGGATAATAATAATAATAATAAGAGCGAAAATAGTGGTAACGTAACATAACAATAATAGTGTTTTAAAAGTTGGAATAATCCGTCTCAGGTGGCGGTCGGAGGTATGCGGCGGCGACACCCTCTGTCGCAAGGGTAGCACGCGACTAGTCACCTGTCACCTATATCTTATTGCGTGCGTTCCAAGCAAATTCATAGAGGGGTTGTATGGAAGGAACGGTGGAAGGTAAAGGTACATTAAGAGAGACTGCTTGCCGTTGTTGTTGTTGTTGGGCCAGTTGGACCTTCTTTCATTTCGCCCAACGCAAGCATTATCTTAGAGCACAACAAAACGTGAGTTATGAATCCACCCAGTCTCTCTTATTGTTATTATAGCGATTGCATAGATATCCTTCCTTTTATTGCGGTGATTAATTGACCAAGCCTTAGAGGACTGCTCTTTAATTAACTGCTAAGTGTAAGCAACGATCAAATGTTTCGTGTTTTTTTTTTGCTTTCCTTTTCTTTTCTGCTCACTGAAGAATATAAAAAGGGCAGTGTTCTTTTTCTCACGTGCAAACCTATCTTTTGTTGTTTTTTTTATTATAATAAAATTATAATGTTAATTTTGATGAATGAAGACGACACTTCAATTGTTATTTAATTAACTGGGGATCATTTATTTGTGCGCTCAGCTTGACAGCATTATATGGAGAAATACAAAATATAGAACAAATTTATTTTCATATAAGTTATAAATAAAAAATAAAATTGTACTGGAAAATATTTACGGCTTTCCATTACTTCCGGTAATAACATAAATTGCAATAATTTTCTGATTTTAAATGAAATTTCCCTTTTTTTTTAAGTTTCTGATTGAATTTTCTGTAAAAATTCAGACGATTTGATTGGAAATGTTGTTTTTCTGTTATGCCTACTTTTCAAAATATTCATCACTTTGCTATTTTTTTTTCAAATCCCAGAAAATTAATTATAACTTAAAAACTTTCTTGAAAATTAATTTTTGAAACAACTGTTAAATAAATAAATAAATTTTCGAAAAAAGTGCGAAGGCATTTTATACCATGTAAAAGTTGATATTATAGTTAATGTTTTATTATATTTTAATTTTATTTTACTTATTAGGTCCGAGAATAAGATTTTTAATTAATATTTAGTTTTTATATGTGTTATAGTACAACTGAATCGACATAACAGCGTCGGGGTTTCAATAAAATTATTAATATATAAGAAATGGTACAGGCTATCCAAAATCTTTAATTTATATTTAAAAAAAATTTTTCTTTAATTTAAACCACGGATAGTTCATTAGGTCAACTATAAAAAAAATTAGGTAGTCTTAACCGCAATGATAATTCTTCCAGAAAATTTTAGGCATTTATTCAAATTGAGAAATTATTTATAAAATTATTATCAAAAACATTAAGCGCCTACTGTCTTCTATTATTTAAATTAATCATTGTTAATAATGTTGAATAGTTCATTATTTTATTTATTTTTTTGTTATTTATTAGGCCTGAGAAAAAAATTATTCATGTTTTGAGTTCACATGAGTTTTTATAACTAGATCGGCGTGAAGGCGCCGGGCAATCCGGCAATAATCAAGTTCGAAACTAAAGAAACACTACTGATTATCAAATTAAATCTAAATAAGTTGATTATTCTTAAGCATAAAAAACATAAAAGAAATAAGTTTCTAGATCTTTGTTTAAAAAGTTTTCAAGTAAATTGAAATAGAAAATATACTAATTTTCAAAGCAGTTTGTTTTTTGTACTACATAAAATTAAGAAACAACTAAATTAATTGAAAAATTCTAATTTAAAATAGAAACAGTAATTCCTGGTGTAGTAAGAATCTGAAAATTTATACGGTTTTAATTGAATTTTATCGCGGTCGCGGAATGTTTGTGGAATTGAAATGAAAATAGTTAAGGTAGTAGCGGGCAGCAAGCTGGTGGCTTGAAGTATGGGATACACCAAGGTACAGTAATTTGCCATTGAATGGGAATTTGAAAACAATATTGGCTTGAATTCTGGAACCACCTGGGAAATAATATAGAGCTAACAAGGGAGTTTCGTCGACGACTACGACGACTACTACTACCACTACGACGGCGACTGCGACTGCGACGACGGACGAAATTGTCTTGTAAATAAAATACGTCTGATTTGGAAATTATAAAAGAAAATGAAACAATCTCGTTGAACAAATAAAGGAATTTTTTGCTGTTCTTTTAATACAATTTCGTATTTTTTTTTTCTTTGGAAAAAAGGATAATGTTATAAAAACAAACTTTAATTTATTTTTTATTATTTTTAGTTTTATTTTATAGTTATTTAATGAGATTAATCTATCAAGATTTTTATAAATAAAGAAATTAAATGTAATTTTCTATTATGTATAAATGATTTCGTTTAGAATTTCGATATTCGATAAATATTTCAGGCCTTTTTGGCAGAATATTCTAGAAGCTGAATAGACAGTAGAAAAATTCTAAGCAGTTGATCTGATGAATAAGATTTTTTTTAAGTACGAAAATCATTTTTACAATGCCATAATTTGTAGAAAGATGAAATTATAATGAAGTTAATAAAATAAATAAATAATTTGGTTATTAAAGAACACAAAAACTTTGTTAAAGAAATTTCGCTTGGAGATTTATTGAAATTTTAAATAACTCCTATTAAATGTAAAAAAAAATTTAGTTACGATGAAGGGAGAGGTGATTATTCCGAAACGATAACTTAGGAATAAATTGACATCATACTGAATTCTACTTGCATCGCCTTTATTCATAATTTCAATGAAAAACTTAAAAAGTTAAAAAATATGATTTACTAATGAAAATTCGTGTGTTTCGAAGCAATCCTTTAAGATGTGCCATAAAATTTAATAAAACATTCGACCGCACGTAATGCACGTGCTCCTTTAAGCAATTTTGAATGAATATTATATCATCTCAGTTCATGTTGCATATAAAACTTTTGCGGTTGGAATGTCCACCTCTATATTGTACACATCGTACGACGACTGCCGTCATTATTTATAGAAGAACGTTAATCTTCCAGACATTGCTAAACGTTCCATCCCACGTGTGAGTAATTCCCAAGGAAAACTTTAAATTAATCGCGATGCAATTTCCTTAATGCGCACATGGAGGTTATATACATATAACTACATCTACGTACTCTGTCCTATATGTAGAGTTTACGAGGAAATTATACTGCACGGTCATTTTCACCTTTACATTTACGCCAATCGTTATTATTTTAGTGGGGGCAGAGAACGACGCATCAAATTGCCGTCGGTTACATTCGCGACGACGAGCTAAAAATTAATTGGCGAATTAATTTAGAGACGCAAAGTAAGCGTTGCAAATACGAAATATGTAGTACTACGGCTGCCCGGCGCTGCCACAACCGAAAAAAAAAACTGCCACATCGAATTACATACGGGGGCTAAGAGAGTGTGTAGGAGTGAGACAAGTGGTGCAACAAAGGGTATTAAATTTGTAGCGTTTTTACTGTTTTAATCATAACAATCACGAGAGTCGCATTTCCGAGTCCGGACTGATATAATGGTGAATCCTTTGTTCATCGGGACGGTTCATACTTTTTAATTAAAGTGTGGCCACGCTCGTTTACGTTGATGAAATTATTGGATTAGTTGATGGAACTTTAAACTAAAATGAAACTTTTTCCGCCCTTGCAACTGCAACTGCATCGCTACGTAGAGCTAGGATGGTGACTGTGTATGTGTTTGTTTGTATGCAGAGTGCGGACATCGTCAGGTAGTAAATGCCGTTGCAGAGGTTGCAACTTCCAAATTTAATCATCTCGACAACTGTACATAGAAATTCAATATAATCAACTTTCAAGTTTTAGAACAAAAATAATTGCTTTTCTATTCATTAGTTAATCAAATGGTCAATATTATTCATTGCCTTTCAGCTATTAATATTAAACTTTTTTAAAGGTTTGATTAAAAAAAAACTAGGTTAATACAATGTAGTAATTAAACTCAATCTGGTTATTTTACGTTTATATTTAGCTTATTTTAAAGTTTCTTTAAGTATAAAATTACCAATATCGAACTTACAGTGGATTATGATTTAAAATTAAGATTTCAAAATATGCTAGCTTTTATTCCATAATTTTTAATCGCTATTTTGATAAATAATATATTATTAAGCGGAGAAGTGAAGTCTAATTATAGTTATCTAGTTGAGAAAATTAAAAGATCAAATTATCAAAAATAAATTAAAAATTTGATTTAATATAAGCAGCACCTTTTTGCTCTTCGAACCAAATAAATTAAAAGATAACCAATTTAAATTAAATTTTTCTTAGAAGATACTATTGTAATGTATCTTACTCATGAATTATAGTTACCATTCCCTCGGTCCTAAAATGTAATATATATTTCAAATTTAAATTTTGATGAGAGAAAATAAATAAACTTAACGGGTTTTAATTCATTCCATCTTGAAAACGAATTCTATATCCAATATTTAAGTAGTACTCTGTATTTAAAACAAATTCTTACAGTTTTTGATAATTATAAATATAAATATATATATAAATATATAAATATAAAATGAAAATCACACTCGTTAAGAAAAAAACATTACAGATACAATAAATCAAAATAGTGGTGTATTTGTGAGAAAGAACCAAAACCAAGAGACTTACTTGTGACCTACCCAATGAAATTTTGCAGTTTTAACTTCGGCTTAAAATAGAAAAAAAAACAAAGTCGCGGTTTTATTAACGAAGCTGTAAGCAAATTCACCAAATTCGAATTTGATGTAAATTATGTACTTGTAAATATTTTTTTTTTCAATAGTAATGTAAAAAATAGGAAATTAGGACTAAAATTTTAAATGATGATCAAATTTTGAAAATTTTCAATGAAATGTATTAAAGTATAATTTAGGACAAAAGGAGTAATAAATCAGTACGACTATTATAATGGGAAAATGGTTTTGATTATTATTAGAAATAGAAATGAATGGAAGCAAAGGAAATGAATAGATAATAAATAAATTGCTATGAAAAAAATGTTAAACGTGCAGAATATTAAGGTAATATATCACGGGGTCTTTGATTTCTTAAAGTCCTTGCTTTAGTAATTCCCGAGGTCCTTGACTACGTAAGCAGCCGACTACTCGAGCAGCCAGCCAAAATTTATGTGAAAATTCGTGCGAAAACAGGATCGCTTAAAAATTGTTAGTACGTTCACTTGGCAATGTAATAAGAGGAAGATGAAAATGCTTGCAAGTATGGGAAAAAAGCAAACATTGATCGTAAAACGGTGGTTACAACTCGCTGCAGCAAATTTCCATCATCTTTTTTTAGATTTTTTCTTTTTTGGCTTAAAATTTATTTAAAAAAAGGATATTTTACTGAATTTATTCTAAATTTAATATGTTTGGCGTTATTTACATAGTTAATTTCGTATATTTGAATTGATGTATGAAAGATTAAGTGGAAAAATTAAAATTGTTAAAAGGAATGATAAAAAGAATGAAAAAAAGTTAGTCAGAGTTAGTTGTTGGAAACAGAAGCAGGAAATTATATATTAATATAAGTATTTTTTTATTAGTTATTAATTCTACAATCGAAACAATTGGTGAGGGTTCGTCGTGGCACCCAAAAAGAAAGGATTAAGAAGAAGAGTGCCGACAGCTAGACAAGGTAAAAGTGATAGCATTTGTATTTACAATTTTTGAAATTTTTAATTTTAATAATTCGTCGTATTTCAAATTGCTTAATAAATTGGATTAAAATATAGTATAAAATATTCAATATATTCTAAAAACAAAATTAAATGATTAACTAACGATTATTTTTAAGTGAATCATTTAAATCATTTAAGTACTTCATTAATTTTTTTTTTTAATTTTTAGTAAGCGGAAAATTATATTTAGTACTTATGGTGTAAAGAAGGCGTGAAATTGAAAGATTGTGAATGTTGATTAATTGTCATGAAAAGAGGCTCACAAGTAGAAACTTTGAAATTCATTGTTTGCTAATACAAACTCGACGGCAAACAATTGATTTGATGGTTGAAACATTTTACAAAGAAAGCCCGTCGACGATGCTGATGATGCCGAAGACAGCGGCAGTAATTTCTCGAAATTACTTAATGAAGTCGCTCGCTTTTAGGCTCCATTTCAGCCCTCCACATTTTACCAATGCATAATAATAACTATACAAGTTTTCCATTAATGGAAAACTTTTCGTCGCCGTCGTCTGCTAGCACGCGTAGCTACATTTGCATTTAAGAATTTACACCTTCTATTAAAGACTTAATTTGGCCGACGAGCTCGGCGGAACCGTAAATTCAGTGGACGGCGCTAGCAAAAAGAAAACGCGCTTAAATTTACAACCTGTTTTACAACCCTGCGTCCACCCACCGTACCGAATATGCTAAAGCTGATGAATTAATTAGCTCGAAACGTGGAATTAGCTAACGACACATTGTCGACCTTTATTTAGATATACAACAAACGTATACTACATAGAGTGCTAATAAAATATGCCCCCGAGCGATATATTTTACGAACTTAAAAATTAACCCGAATCGAAAAACAAAAGCGAGAGTTAAACGTCATTTATATTGCCGTTGAGAAATCGAGGAGCGAATGCTAATTGCGATCATATCGCGTTGCCCTTTATTAAATAGCTGCGGCTGCTTTAAAGTACACAAACATTACGCGTGGGCGTTTTTCCGACGTGCCCCTATACTCGCCGCCCGAGCAACGAACGCAAAAGGTGCATTAGTGCGGTGCACTAAATGACACGTGTCATTGGATTAACGAATCTAACGAATGCATTCGAGGCTCGTTTATGCATCATACTGCTGGCTGCTACTGCAGTATGCCGTAAGTTTAATATGCACACACGATCAAGATCGGAATCGCGCTCCCCACGTTTATTACTGCCGGTATTTTCGTTTGGATATGCAATTAACACATTCTTTCAGCGCATACGTGCGGCGGCCAGTATTGGGAGCCGGATTCAGGAAAAATTACAATTCCACTTTGGAAGTGGAATTACGCCCAATTACGTTTTCTCCTTTTCTCTAGGCTGCAGTCTTCTGCAGGTAATTAATGTCAATAAAGTTTTTTTTTTCTTCTTCTTGCAAGTCCCAAGTTTCCACAATTAGTACGCTCGTAAAGTTAATTAGTTTTTCTAGGCGCACCCTTTTTTAATTATTTCTTTTCTAGGATAAAGAAATGCTTATGCTTCCTTAGATTTTATTAGCTTAACGGTTTTTGCGAATGCTTTTTGAATGGCAAAAACGTTAATTAAGTTTAAGATGATTATTTATTATAATGTCGCATTAAGAAAGGAAAATAAAATCAAATTTCGTTCGAAATAGATTCAAGTTTTAATAATTGTTAGTATTTGTTTATTTCAACTATTTCTGCATTGGATAAAATTCAGTCAGTTGTGACTTCATGGCTTCTAATTGTTTACCATTAAATTAATCTATTTCTTGTTATTATTATTATTTCAACTAATTATTTGCATATTAGCACAATAATTTATTTAAATAAATACAATATAATATGTAAAGTATTTACTGCGCTTGCAAAATAGAAAAGAAAATAAACTTTTATAGGGTGGGCTATTAGTACGTCCCAGTAAAGATTGTGCCTGAGCTAAAACTATTCAATGTAATTTAATTTTTCCTTCTCTGTCATATCAATATCTTTATAGACAACAATTCAAAATTGTTTTTGGTAATCCAGGGTGTTCGATAAAAATGTTACAATACAAAGTTGTTGTTTTTCCAAGAGGACTTATATACATTTTATAATTTATATTTTTAATTCAAAGAATTTTCTTTTGTTTGGTATATATCACATTTATGGACGAGACCTAAAATTTCTTAAGAAAAAACAATTTTGAAACATTTTGCAATTTTTTAATATGATACCTTGTAAACGCAATAACAAAATTTTGAAAATAAAGTATATAATAATTTCAAAAGCTCTTATTTTAATAGCTGAAGTTATCTCTACTATAATTTTGCGCTTCTATGTCGGTTTTTTCATTGATTTTATTTCAAAAGTTATATAAAAATAATCATAACACAAAGCTTAGCCTAGCCCAGACTTCTCTCATAAGATTTCCCATATAATATTTATACTCAAATTATGAAAACACTGATAATGATAGATTCCTTTGTCTGACATCATTAGAAAGCTTAGTCAATGTTGATTTAAAATTTGAAATAATGTAATGATAAACAAGTTATTTAATAGTCTTAATATAATAGAATTAGCGCAATTCCAGCAGGTTAACAAGCGAAGAATGGCAAAATTTACAGATAAAATAATTTTATCTTAAGAATTCATTGGTCCTATGCATAAGTTTGATTCAACATAACTAGTTTCATTTTAAGAACTAAAACTACAAGTAATAGAAAGTATCTGATTCTATCAAAAATGAAAATTTAGTATTAAAACTTTTTCATCGAGCACCCTGTTAAACCTAAAAAATTTTAAATTCTAATATTTGCAGACATTAATAAGGCAGTGAAGAAAAAAAATTATATTAAATAGTTTAGGCGCAATCTTTTACAAAGGGGAACTAATGGTCCCCCCTGTTTTAATTGTTGTAATTCCTCGGCATGATTTATTCTGTGGAGTGCGTATCAAATTTCCCGATAAATGCAAATACTGAAAAAAGTCAATTTAAATATTAATTCGGTCTTTATTTTGGGCGTGAATAATGCGCCGATTTTTCCAAGGATCGAGACGATTTGCTTTCGCCGTGCCGCTCTCAATACTCTGCTCTCTCTTCCTTCTTAACGCCGCTCCGATAAAAAATATATTCGGAATATATTAGATGGAAACGCGACACTAAGAGATGGTCTACGATTCGAAATTGAATTATTTCCAATCTTAAAGCCCTGATCTTGACTTATAGACCGCTTTAATATAAACGCGCGTTTCCCGGGAAATGAATATTAGAACTGCTGCTTCTGGAAAAGCGGTTGAAGCAAGGGGGCGGAGAGAGGCGGCGGTGCACGGATAGTACACGCGTTTTTACCGCATCCGAATGATAAATTTATTAGTATCGGAATCTTTTCTGTTGCCAACCGACGACGTTGATTGCCATAAATCAAAGCGGATGTTAGCAATTTCAATCGCGAAAAATAATAAATTTCTTCGCTACGTTGCGGCCGAATGTGATTTATGATGTTTCGCACTCGCGAAAAAATATGACGAACCGAACGGAGAGTTTTAATTTCTCATCTCAATGAAATTATCTCGGTAATTGCTTATAATCATCAGCGCTTGCACAGTTTTGATTTTATTGTAAAAATTGCAGTTACAACTAATTTAATTAAGGCTACCATTTCCTATTTTTTGTTGGGGTAACACAATTTTTGATATTTTGATGTTGAAAATTTCAAGTGGAATACTGTAATCAGAGGCAAAATGCGAACAACAGCTAATGCAAACATCAAAACAATTGAAATGAAATGCAAATGTATTTGCTTGTTTTCCCTTAGTTTCGATTAGAGATTGATTAAAGGTGATAGGGTTCATTTAAAGTAAAAGTCGCACCTATAGAGTTCACAAAGGCGTCAAAATCATATAATGAATGGCTTAATTTTGCGTGCTGCGGCCCACAATCGCAGCCGAATAAATTACAACCTCTCAGGCGCACCACAAATGAAGCTACCTTAGGCTAATGAGTGTTTGAAAATCACGCAACCCATCCAATTCTGGCGCATTTCTTATTCTGCCGCCCTACCTGCCTGCCTGCCTGCCGGCCCCGCTGCTTGCCGCCACATACACATAAAATACACTATAGGTAGTCCTACTACATCCTTCGCCGCCGCCTCCGCCACCGCCGCCGCCTCTCTCTGTCTCTCCTCTTTCGCCTTACTTGTTTCACTTTGTGCAGGGACCTCGCGTCTGGAGGATTACCGTTTCGTAGATAATGGAGATTAATATTATGCATGTATAGAGGCTACACTGGGTAATAGATACTTGTATCAATTAAAGTGCCATCATTATTTCTCATTTCCACTAATTAATCCTATACCTGGAAAACTTTCGCTTCCATGTCAAATTTATAAAAAATTACTACTTTTTTCTGCTAAAGTTTTTCGATCAGTTTGTTAATTATTATCTTTCTAAAGAAATTAAAAAACAAAACTACATTAATTCAAAATTTTACAAATAATACAAATTTAGAATTAAAAACAAAAAAAATTAAATAATTTAACAATTTGTCAAATAATTCAAATGCAAAAATCAATAGATTCAAAGTAATATTAATTAAGACACAGAGTAGTTTAATAATGAAGATGAACGTCCCATATGTGGAATATCTAAGTATGAATTACTTTCGGGGGCGAAAGGGAATTATATAATGAAAGACACTCGGTTGTCATCAACTCGTTTATACTGTTGTTTTAAACTAAACACGAGGCAGAACTATCCCATCGGGAAACCTCAAACAGGTCCATTGTTGCTGACTCAATCGCAGCCTTTGCAAACAACATCAGTATACCCACAACCACCACCACCACCGCCACCATCGGGATAAAGGAAGACAACTCTACCCTTACTATATCCCTCTACTCGACACTACATTCTCACACACAGCGATTTGACTGTTTTGCGGGTGAGTGGACATGTGTATAGGTTCCATTTGGTTTTCTGCGTGAACGCAAATACACCTAAATGCGTTTGTGTGCGTGGCTTAAAGAGACAAAATACTTCACGAGTTTATTATTCATGATTGTGCTTTTATGATGAGGGATTCAAATAGTTAGAACATAATTATTTCATGCATTATTGATATACATACAGGGATGACCATTAATACAGTCAGCTGAGATTATGTTTTAATTATTTTTTTCAATCGTCTTATTGTTTAAATATAATAATATTTAATTAAATATTGATGGAGAAGTTAATAAAAATATCATAAACTTTGAATTAATTCATATTTTTCTGGTTAACGATTTTGAGAGAATTGCTATTTTGACCATTTTTTCTTTTTTCTATTATTAATAATCCCATTGATCTATTGACCCAAAATATTTTCCGTACTACATCACTTCCGGAAAATTAAATGAGACACTACTATTTTCATTTAACATTTCGGTTCTTCTTTATAAATCAAGGTGATTTTGCCACAAAAGTTTCTTCTATTTGGCATACTTATCCAGATATTACCTACCGACTTCTGGTTATTTGTGAAACAAAATTGTGTCACACGAGAAAATCATATATTTTACATTTACAACATTAATGTAATAATAGTTACTAAAATGTGTGCGCATACAATAAGTCAAAATTTTCTTTTCTTATTTTATAAATTGAAAAGGCTGATTTTGAAAAATTCTGAAAATTTACGTTTTGAAATTAAAATAACTTCTTTTTTTTTAATGGCAACCATCATCTTAAATTAACATCATTATTTGGTGTAAAAAAACCATAATTAAAGTTTTATTTGATAAGTCTACTATTAATGTTTTATGAGGTAATCCAAAATAACATAATCCCCATTACCCATTAGCTAGCATTGCTAATGGCTACGTCCTTGTAACATACTTCCATAACAACATATTGAGATTTCGTTTTCTTGAACTAACTAAAAAAGTATCTATCGTAGAACTACGAAACATAACTTTACACGATAATCTTTTTACACTGAATTACGATATGGAATTAAAATGGGTGGCTCTAGTTGAAAAATGTAGTTCAGAATTTGCAATAATATTTTTCCAGATTTTTTTTCTCGAACATCCGACACAATTTCTACAATAAATTGGTACTTAGTGTAAGCGCTCACTTATCAGAAAATATTACGAAAAAGAATTGTTTAATTGGTTTTAAAAATGCAGAAGACGTATATTTTTTTATTAAGACACCGGGTATTATAAAAATAATTGGAAGTGGGCAATGTCTTGAAAATTATGTGACAAATAACTTTCTAGGCAAAATCGTTACTATTAAAAAAGAAGGGAAGGGGAACCTGTCAATTTGGTTTTGAGTACTATTTTAATAATTGATACAGCTTTGCTTTTCAAAATAATAAGATTAATTTTGATATTTTATCATTAATCAAAAATATTTAAAGAAAGATCATAATTCGAGGCAGAGGGAGTATTTTTTAATATTTGTTTTATACAATTAAGAAAGACCGTAACTGCCAATTGTAAATGTTCATAAATATTAATTTAAATCTCTTTATGCAGCCATGTTTAATATTAATTTATATAACATTGAATCTAATTAACAATTTATTGAAGAATTAGTCAACACAATAAGAAATTTCAATTTTACCCGGCGCCTTCACCTTTGCTAGCCACATTATTCCTTTAGATTTAGATAGTAGGTGCGACATAAATTTCATCAAGAATCCTTAAACCAAAACTGTTCGTTATTTTATAGCTACAGTTTTAATATTTATTTTAAATTATTATTTTCCATTATTACTAAAAGGATCTTCAATAGCAAAACTTTTGTTTTTAAAATAATTAATCTATACATTTTAGAGATTTTTATTAAAAGGCGCAGTAAAATATAAATAATGAATGTTTTTACCATAAAAAAATAATTATAAAATTTATCGAATTTTTGAAACGTGCATTTTATGGAAAACCAAAATAATTAAAAAATTCTAAAAAAATAATCGCCTAAATAAATTAAAGCGAATCGTGGAAAAAAATTGGGGCCGCCGGATGGGATTTTCCGTCCGGAGGCGTTATTAATGTATAATAAGATGAAACAAATCTGGCGGCGGTTTTATTGTTCGCAACCGAATTTCAATAAGCGGCTTTAGATAAGAAGAGTGGTTCATTTCCTGCTCAACGGCACCCCTTAGCACGGGTAAAAATCTCTTGACGCTTTGCGTGCTGCAGCACAAATAAATTACGTTCCTATTAAAAGTAATTTCTAGGGCTTCTTATTTTCCGATGACAGTGCAGAAAATTCGCTTCATTCTCTCTTAGCGGCGGCAACACCTCCGCATGCTTAGGCACATAAAACCAGCAACGGCAAGCGCCGGTCGCACCGCTCGCTTGGATTTCCCGCACACAAAATATATTTATCGCACTTCAGCATCGGAATTGTGTTCTTTAAAAAATGCAAATTTTATTCCACGAATATTATCATGCAAATGTTAATTTCGCTTTACGATTAAGTGCGCACTAGTTTAATACATGTACGTGGAGTGCAGCCCGCTTTTAGGACGCCATTAAAAAAAGGAAATTAAGTAATAAACTAGTCAAAATTATTTGGCGTTTACGATTGCCGAACTGATACTTGGAACAGATAAATGGCCGACAGAACGCCTTCGTCAAGGCTTTCTTTAGTTACTCCATTAACGATTACCGCTCTCGAAAGCACGGCTGAAGAAAAAAGCGAAAAATACAAAAACTACACCAAATGAAAAACATCCCTTGGACGTGGAAATAATTAAGCGATTAGTCTGACCTTTAGAGGAATAATGCGTTCGTAATTTTCGGAAAACATTTGCCCGCCCCCCGTTCGGATTTACTCTCCGAATTAACACAGTTAATAATATTCCTACGTACATGCGTAATAAAAAATAATGTACGATTTTTATCGATCGGGTGAACATTAAGCCCCAGGGTATATATTTATTAAGATTAGGTCGTTTTATTACATGCACGCGATTTGCTTTTAATAATAGCGCGCTTGCTCGACCAGCGTGCGCTCAGTTTTCCATCATTAAAAATATTGCAACTATTTCTTTTTAATTAAAAATATTGTTAGAAATTTTATTGCTTCGCTAATGAAGGCGCTGCGGTTCTCGATAAGTATTTGTGAATGTAGCTGTACGTAGCAAGTAGCAAAGTACGTGAGTGACGATGCATTGCTTTCTTTTGCGCGACGATCATTAATTATATTCTAATTAGGTTTTTCATGTTCAAGCGCTCCATTAAACAGCTACTGAAGTATTAATGGCTTCTAAATTGCTCCGCTTTAATGACCTGCCAATTAATAATTTTTACTATTGGTTTCCGCTCGCTTTCTGTTTCTACCTTTTAGTAATTTTTTACTACTTTTTCCTTTGGGAATTATTTTTCCCCTAATTTTCTTCGCAGTTTTTTCGTGACATTTTTCTGAGCTAATTGTTTGCATTTAATTTGTAAAGATTGAAAATTCTTAGTAGTTTAATATTTAAAATAAGTTGAAAGTTTTAAATGCTAAAGAATTTAATTTTATAAAATTAATGTAAAATCTTTAAAAAATAGTATTTCTCTAGGTTTCTTTGCACTTTAAAGATTAAAATAGGTTAATATTTTAATTTTTATAAATTAATGGAAAGTTTTTTTAAAACACATAAAACCAATTATTTTGTTACATTCTTAAATATTTCATTAGGTTTCTTACCAGTTAAAAGTTAGAAATAAGTTGATGCTTTAAAATGCTGATGATTTTAATTATAATAAATTAGTGGAAAGTCTATTAAAAATATTTTAAAGGAATTCAATTTTTTAAATATTTCATTAGGTTTTAGTTGATATGATCATTAAACATCAAATACTGTTTTTATACTAAAGTTAAAGGTAAATAAAGTATAGTTTTATTATTTAAAATAAACACTTTTTCTATTCTCATTTTTGACTTTATCTTGTGCGATGAATGTTTAAGAAGCAAGTATACCAATTTTCTGACATTTAATAAAAATCCTATTTTATATTCTGTAAAAGTTGGAACTTAAATTAATTTAAAAATTAAATTAAATTTAGACGTTAAATTTTTTTATATATTATATATACAAAATTTAAAGCATTCTTTAATGATAAAAAAATCTGTAAATTATAGTCAAAGCAGAAACATTGCGAAGGCGCCGTACAATTGAGCAAAATTAATAAACGGTAACAATTTACAGAAAAAAGTTTACAAAACTTGATTTGATTTTACAAAATACTATATCTGATAAACTTAAAGAAGGTTTTAAAAAGTATATTTCTTAATAATAAATTTGAATTATGTATGCTATTTTAATTATATGCCATTTCAGTTTTAAATTGAAATTATATCTATATTTTTCAATTTTGGCATAAAAGTAACATGATTATAAAATGCTGATTCAAATTTTAACTAAATGAGCTTTAGAGCAGAGACAAGTTCTTAATGAATCAAATTTACTTATAGTAGATTAACTACTTGGTCTTTAATTTAGTTGAGTTTTTTGTGCAATTTTTTCTCTGTTAAATTATTTTATTTCAATTTTTTGTAAATTTTAAATTAATCATCGCTTAATTATTTTCACGTCTAAGGGATGATTTTCATTTGTTGCAGTTTTTGTTTTCTTATGAAATTATTTTTCCAATTTAAAAACAAAAATTTTAACATTCAATGAATAATCATTTTATAACATAATCATTTAAATATTAAAATTTAACAACAACTGTTGACCAAATTATATTTAAAACAATTTCTGTATCAAAATGTAATCTTTTAGTTTTATTAAATTTAATACATAAACATAACCAAAAGTGGTTAATTTAATAAAACATTGAAAATTTTCATAATTTAACTTCACTAAAAAGAAGAAACGGAGGTAAAATAATATGCTGTATTAAACTTCTTTATAGACATTATAATAGTGAGAAAATCATTTATCATACTCTAAAATTAAGTTAAAATACACAGGTAGAATTTTCGTATACAGGCAAACATTAGTTTTAATTACGTTTTAAATTGCGAAGTGAAACATTTATTTAACACACCGCCCCGCGCACACAGAGCCCTACGTGAATGACATTATTAGGCTTGTGTGACTGAGGAATTAAACAGGTGCAAGTAATGTTTCATTACCGCGTATTCATTTTCTGATTTCAATGATAAAAGTTATAGAAGTTGTCACGCTATGCCACTTTGGCTCTACAGCATTTATAACGTAACTTTCTAATGTCAGCTTGTCAGAACTTCAGAGCAGAAGCCGAGCTCCAATAATAATAATATGCCGGTCCCAAAAATTGCGGTCTCCGCAATAAGCAGTCTTCCCATATGGGCACGACGAAACGTGTCGACTGCGGAATTAATCAATACAATACACAGAGTGAAAGAGAGATGGGGACCCCTTCGCAAAAAGGTACACTTTTGATGAGCGCGAATTGAACAACGAATTGAACAATAAAAATGCAAAGGCAAAAGCAAAAGTGTATCGTTTCCACTTAAAAAGTGTCGACATAAAAGCGCTCGCAATGGCGCCAGAAGAGAGAACATTAATGGCAACTTCGTCATTGTCCATTTAAAGCAAACATGCACACACTCGCACTTCCTCTATGTGCACACACGCACGTGCACATCTGACGTGTACGTACAGTGTACAGATGAAACAAAGTGCGGCAATCAATTTTCTTTTTTGCCCATTATGTGTTGGACACGTTTAAAGAATTATATGGCGGCGAACTTACATGCATATCTGGCGAGCGTGTTACATAAACTTTTCACTAAATATTAAGGCAATTAATCTTAGTCGCGCTTCCGACATTCGAAACGAAACGATCACGAAAATGCAAACTTAACAAACTTTTAATAATAATTATTATTGTAAATGTGTTTCGACGCTCGTCTGTGGATTCGAATTAATGCTCCTTCCTCCAAAACGGTGCGATGTACTTACTTCGGTGTTGCGCCCCGACGGTAGGTAAGTAAGTTGAGTACCCATTGTATATCTGTTACCTGTGGAAGCCAATGGGTGAGTGGTAGCGTGGAAAGTTGGAAAAATCGATCGTAATCACATTATGGTGCACATAAACTTAGTTTGATTCGAGTTTTAATGCAGACAACAAGTTTTCCATTTTCTTGCCCGTTGCTCTTATTTTAACTCTTGCATAAATTATAATGTTTAACGGTTTATTTAGCTTTCGGATTAAAGTTTCTCGCAAGTAAATATACTTGCAAACCATACGTGAAGACTAAAACGAAATTTCATTTTGATTTTGAATGTTATGTGAGGTCTTAAAATTTAGTGTCTTTTTTTTTCTTGAGTTAACGCCGCAATATGTGGCGTGCAATAATTAATAATTAATTTTGTTTTTATAATTTTAATTAGTTAGTATTATTATTATTTACATCTGCAAATATTTTTAGAACCATTGAATCAAGATAAACTATTAATGAACACTTTTTACTAGAGATTTCCCTTCAGTCTCATCAAAACTTCGATTGCATATTGATAAAATTACAGTTTTCCTAAAATTAAGATAATTATATGTAGCTCTTTAGAAATTTCCTTTTTACTGCATTATTTTCAAATTTATGTTTAAACGCAAAGATTTTCTACTACGTTTTTATGACAAGACAGATGAGTTTCAAATTTCTTTTGATGTTTTTGCTCTTTTTTATAGAATATTGAAAAATGAAATATTAAAAAATTGATAATTATAAAGCACAATTTTTATATTTAGTCTTTTAACATTATGTTAAAGTAAAATTATAGTTAATTGAGTGGTTTTCAGTGTATAAACTTTAATTAAATTTCCATTTGACCGGCGCATTCACAGTAGGTCCTCTTATGCTTGCTGGCTAATATTTCACAGGCTCGGGTTTTTATTGACTTAAAGCAGTATTTCACTTTCAACACGTTAGAAATATATGGAGCAAACTTTCGACACATCAAATTATCATACAGGGTATTCCAAGAATTCTGATCCATCGAAAGTTTTCGGCTGAAATTCCAATAAATATGTTTGAAAACTTTATAAAAGGCAAAGTATGTTTTAATAAACTTTCAAATTGGTTTCTCTGCCGTACCATTTTTGATAATACCGAAAATGGACTCAAAAATATTTTAAATTCATTTTGAGGGTTAAATTAACAATGAAATGTGATGTTCTTACAACTAAAAATGGAAACTAAGTGTAATAATTATAAAAAATCCTGCATTTAACAATAACATTATGGAATGTTTTTTTCTATTAAGTCTACTTTTAAAGGTATTGCCGACTTCTGGTTACTTTTGTAAAATTCAGTGTCTTAATAAAAAAAATCATATCTTTTACATTTTTTAAACTAATTGAACAATTTTTAATTATTTAATTATTAAGGAAATATGTACGTTTACATTAAATAAAAAAATTATTCCATAAATTGCACAGGGTGTTCGAGAAAAAATCTCAAAAAATATCATTTTCAAGTCAAAATAACTTAATTTTCTCAAATGGAACCACCCATTTTTGATTTGATAGTTTACTTAATATTTAATGGAAAAAAACTTATAAGAACAATTATAAAATACACAACATAGAGTTATCGATTACTTAAAATTTCATCTCATTAATTATTATTTTTGTTTGGGTTGCTTTTTAATATTTTTGTTAACTTTTCAATTATTTTTTATATTTTTCATTGAATTTCAGTAAATATTTTGCTAGTTAAGGTCGATTTTTATCATTTTAAGTAATTTTTGAATTGAATTTAAAAAAAAAATCATTTTATTTTAGTTATTATTTTAATAGTTGAGTTGGTTTTTATTACTTTAGACATGCAATATCTTTTAAAACTAATTACATTGCGTTTAAAATAAGCAACATAAGCAATTAATAAAAAATTAAGAAATACATTTGAATGAACTGAGTAATCACAATAAATCCTATAAAAGGTCATAAGAAACATTAGAACCTTTAGAAAGTCTGCTAAGAAACCCGTACTAAGAAAAATTGTATCCATTTAAAACAATGCCGCAACGATAAATACGAGACATGCGAATCATGAATTGTGTATCAGACAAGTGGTTTGAACATACGAAATCAGTCTCGCGTCTCAAAGTAATGGAATAATCTGTAGTCTGCTTCAGATCTACATGATGCTTAGTAATTGTAATCTTGTGATTCAGACAGTTTTGTGTATTCTACTAGTCTAGCTGTATTTCGATGATGAGATAATAAGTGTTAAGAGAAGCAGAAATTCACAAAGAGAGACACAAAGCGAATGTACGCAATCTTTCTAACTGAATACTTTATTACATGTACCTAGCTAGACACAAGTACAAGGACATGATGCATTGCAAAACCCATTAATTATTTTCACAAAGAATGCTTTTTTTGCGACTCGTTGGAGTAATTGAAAATGTTTTAACAAGGAAAATACTCTCAATTTCATTACGGGAAAGTAATTCGTGTTTTCGTGATTTCGCCTAGTACTTCTGCATGCGTATTCGTTCCGGCCTCTTCATCGAAATCCTTTTGACAGAATTAATCGGATAAATGGATTTTATTGTCGGGGACCGAAGCAGATTATAATGGTCTTGTCCTGTTTGCGTACAAATTTTCGATTCTCGATGTGCTAGTATCATTTGTGAATCTGACATCCATCCATCAGGGTTCTACTGGCAATCAAACTTACCATTTAGTCCAATATCAACAAGACAGCCTATCAAATCCAATTAGCCATTTATCAATTTCTATTTCATTTGTTAAAAAATCCCAATTAATAAGTAATATCAGCAATGTTTATTAATAAACCTGTGTCTAATTAAGATATAGATCTCTTTAATAACCTTTAATTAGCGAAGATAATTAAACTAATAAGGTTTTAATCATTCCATATTAAAAAACAATAAATGCTATATCTAATATTTAAGTTGTTGTCTGAATTCAAAACAAATTTTAATATAGTTTGTCATAATTAATGGTAAAAAGGTACTAGTAATAAATAGAAGAAAAAATGTTTTTCTTTAAAATTAATGCTTTAAACTTAAAATATCTGTAAATCGTAAAATCGGCTGATGGAAAAGGAATTGGGAATCGGATTCAACGAACGACGGCTCAATTCTGCATTTTTTCTCGATGTTTGATAACTATAAAAGTAAACAATATTAATGCATAGAAAAGCATGTTGAAATATATGTTGCAATTCCTGAATTGCAATAATGCACATGCACATTCATACATAATATAAAAGATGAAGATATCCAATAACGTGCATTCGATGCAGGCGAAGCTCTTTAGAGCAAATATGCATAGTTTTTATTATTATTATTGCGAATAGATCGTATACACTCTTCGCAGTAAATGTACCGGATAAGTTTGTTTACAGGTAATAATACCAAAGGCATTATTTTTGTTGTTTGCATTGCAGTAAATTACATTTTATTGAATTCTTCCAGATAGTGATACTCATATTTTTATTATTAGTTGACAATTTGGATCCGAAGACAAGACAATTATTTTCATTTTATATTACGAAAATATTGTTTGTAACAAAGTTTTTTTTATTAAATTAAAGTGAAAATAAAACGTATTAGAAATGAAAAAAATTAGTAAACATTCAATTTTGAAATTGAAGAGAAGTTGAAAACTTTCCATAGAATAAATTCATTATTTGTTACCTATATTGGTTTTTGAAGAACTACTTAATATTATTTGTTTCTATTCATTTTTTAGGTGATCTTTATAGAAATAAGCGCTTTTTAAGCTATCAACAACATTAAATAATATTTTCAATATAAAAAAAAAACACGGATAGTTACGGATAGTGGTTAAAGAGAGTTTAGTAATCCAATAACTCGTATTTTAGATTAATATTAACGAAAAAAGATAAAAAATTGTTTCAAACAACTAAAAACACAACAAAAATGATTGCCTTTTACTGATAATTTTAAGGGATAGATAGTATTTTATTGAATAGCAAGTTTATTTCCTCAAATATCAAGCAAGCTATGGAAAATTTGATAAATTACTAAGACTATATTTTAAAATATCTATTAGGAACAATTGTTTCCTTTTTCCTATCTCAAACACTTTCCTTGGAATTAATTATCAAAATTTATTCTATGCCCAACAATTTTCTTAGAAATAAAAAATCATAGATTTTTTCTGGATAATTCGGGAACCAGGACATACAATGTATATCCGATTTTTGTTATAAGTGGGGCGTAAAATTCCGCCCATTTTGATCTATTTAACTGAATTTCTATCTTTAAAACTTTAGAAGTTGTCCATATATGGGTTGAGAAAATTGCACAAAAAACTGGACGTAAATGGAACAAAACTATATGTTTTTTTTTTTTTATTAAGGTGGACTAACAAACAAAATATTCATTACAAAGTTCATGTGATAAATATATTTTTTACCAGTGTTTATAGAGATTAAAATTATTACTACACCTGGCAGCTTCTTTTAAATTGTTCCATGCTTTTGCTAGAAAGCTAGAAAGTAGGTTTTAGAAGAAAAAAAAAATTGAAAAATATTAGTCGATACAAGTGAAGATAAAATATCATCGAAAAAATCAAATATAAAAGCTCAAATACTTTTGAGGCTATTGTACCATGATGAAAATTATTCTGATATAAGGATTGAATAGTAGTCATCTAGCTATTGTCAATTACATAACCCGGAAAAAGGCAAATATTGACGTGAAACAGTTCAAATAAATTCCACACAAAGCTCACGTTAAAAAGCAACAAAATAACAGTTGCATGTAGGTATGAACTATAATTAATTGCTAATTAAATGAACTGTTGACTAAACTAATGTAAATTACCAATGTTTAATGTTACCAATGTTAATATTAATAAACATAAAGGCATTTTTCATAATTGCCGTGTACAAATTAGTTTAACTCGATGGCAATTAACTGTTGCACCAATTACTTCACCAAATTCACCTGAAAGGCTTAAAACAACTCGCGGAGCAAATGTAAATGAAACTGAACTAATAATACAAACGCGGGACTAGCAAAAATCCCCTGAAGTTTAATCAAAGAATATAATTCTCTGCGTCCCCTCGTCGTTTTGTGTGCACTCAATAAAGTCGAAATGAAAACATTAAGAAGAATAAAGTCGTTAGAAGGCACCGCCATATCGCTTATCAGATAATGTAACCCATATTTCATAATCTAAAGCTATAAATTTTAACGGCACGCCGAGGTTCATCTCTTTCTCTTTCGCTTGCTGCTTGCTGCTTGCTGCTCGAGGTGTGTGTGTCGGTGCGTGGGTGTGGGTGAGGG
Organism: Holobus sp. GC000080; assembly: GCA_030556065.1. Classification (NCBI taxonomy): domain Eukaryota; kingdom Metazoa; phylum Arthropoda; class Insecta; order Coleoptera; family Staphylinidae; genus Holobus; species Holobus sp. GC000080. Next base: position 2,323 of record JASKGO010008263.1, on the reverse strand, counting down.
TGAGCGCGATTTGCCACCCTTCGACCGTTTCATGCGGAATACGCGGCGCGGCTGCAGGCGATGCTTTCCGCTTTGTTAATTATTCTTTATTGGTAATTGCGAGTCGGCTCTGTTAAATCCATGTTAAATCGCGGTAATATTAAATAAATATAGTATAAATGTAGCTACATGCGGATTCATTTATCTTTTCTTGTATCATTTTCCGGAGTTTCTCGTCCAAATGATTCGCTGGTAAAAGCGCTTAATTACCTTTAAGTTTTATTTGACCCGTTAATTGTTCAACGTTTGTTTCGATTTTTTTTTAATGCTTCAATGAATATCACAATTCTTTGTATTAAGTTAAGAAGTATTCGTAACTTTTCAATATATTTTATTGAAGCAAGCAAAAAAATAAAATAAAAATATAAACGATTTTATGTAAAACTAAACGTGTTTTCTATATGAAGGCGCCGGGTAATGGTAATTATGTTTTATATAGCAATTATTATTTTAAATCTTAATAAATAAATATCCAACTAATAATTGAATTTTATTTGCAAAATTTTATTATTTTCTAATAAATAATAAATTTTATTTGACCCGTTAATTCCTCAACGTTGGTTTCGATTTTTTTTTAATGCTTCAATAAATGACATATTAATTTCTCTTAGGTTAAGAATTACTTAACTTTATAATACCTTTTATTGTTGCAAGCCAAAAAATATAAATGATTTTCGATAAAACTAAACTTATTGACTATATGAAGGCGCCATGTAAATCATTGGAATAAAAAAATTATTTGCAATTGCTATTAAAAATTTTATAGAATATTTTTCAAGATCAATTTTACTAGCAAACTTTTAAAATTTATTAATAATTTTCAGACTTTCTCATAAAAATGATTCGCTGGTAAAATCGCTTAAATGCTTAAGTTTGATTTGAACCGTTAATTGCTCAACGTTTGTTAAGATTTTTTTTTTTATGATTCAAAGAATAATACATTTCTTTCTTTTAAATTAACACATTAAAAGATTTTTCGCTACATTTTTTTTTTTTTTTGGTAGGAAGCCAAAAAATATAAATGATTTTCAATTAAATATTTTTTTTAATTATTTGAAGGCGCCGGTCAACTCATTGCAATAATGATTTTTAAGGACAACTACAATTGCAAATTTTATTGAGTATATATTAAGTTAAATTTAATTTAAAAATTATATTACTTATTAATAAATAATTCTCATTTAATTAATTATAATACATAAATTTTTAATTTAATTTTTAATTAAAAAAATATTATGCCTAACTATAGCATAAATAACTCAATGTAAAAAAATAAAAACCAAAAGTGGATTTTTTTTGTAGTTGTAAAATATGCGAGTTTGCATTTTGCAATTTATTCGCTGAATAAATTTTTAGGATAATGGAATTTCGGTTGATGATAAGAGCAAACACAACTTTTACATCACACACGGTAATAGTGGAAGAGCGAAATGCCGCCACTTCGAAACCACTAGACCCTCAACCAGATCCCGGACCAACGCAACAACAGCAGGAAAAACTTACTTGCATCCTCGAAAGACAACTTTATCTCTTTTGCATTAGCTCACTATCCCGAAGATATTCACTTGAATAACAAACTTTTGCTTACACTTTACAAAAAAGAAAAGGACACCACGGCTCTACTGGAATTATTAACAGTTTCCTTAAAAAAAATTAAAATAATTTCAAATTCAATTGAATTTAATAATAAATTTATCAAACAGCGAAATCAGTTGCTTTTTGTGGTAAAGACAATTTGGAAATTATAAATTTATAATTAAAAAGTTTGTTGTTGAAAATTTACAATTATTTTCTATTGCATATTTGCGGTTTAAACCAGGAGAAGAGACTTCGGGATTTTCCCTCGTTAACTTAACAAACTATCCACTTAATATACAGGGTGATACAAATTTTACTATCACCCCTCTATCATTTCTTTATTTATGAACCGATTGTTACCAAATTGAGTATACAGGGTGTCCCAGCGCCGAGGTGGATATAGGAAATTACGTGGGAAATTTTTCTTTACTTTTTTCCGACTCCCCATTGGAACTTTTGGAAATTTTAGAATAGCTAAATGCTAGTATTCAATGAGGAGTATCTTTTAACATTTTTCTGAAGCTCCTGCACTTTCTCGTTTTTATGCAGCAGCCCTTTGAAAAACGCTAATTTTGAATTTCGCGCCGTCATTTCTGACATTTCAAAAGTCAATTACAGTAATCCAGCTAAATAGTGTTTGTGTTGTTTTTCATTGTTGCATAGTTGCTGGGAAGTCATATTTATTTCATATTTTTGTTTAGTTGTT
>JASKGO010008259.1:0-12259 GCA_030556065.1 Holobus sp. GC000080 | reverse complement strand
GATGGGGATGCCTACCCAAACACCACTACCCATATCTTGCCGGCCGTGGGGATCGAACCCATGACCACCGGTATAGAAACCGAGAGTTCGGACCACTGAGCCACGGGCCCGGCTATTTAGACATTTATTTAGATTTTATTAAAAAAAAATCGATTTAGGAACATTTTAATCTTTTCCTACAGAAAATAATTATCTTACAAGGAATTAATAAAATACTAGATAATTTATTTACAGATATGTTACTCAGGAATCTAGACAATTTTTCCATTTTTATAAACGAAAATTCGTTTGCCATGAAATTCTGCCAACAAAAACAAGAAAAAAACTCTATCATAGAAATATACATAAAAAAAAACTAAATAAACGTTAAAAATATACAATTATTATTGGAAACCCATAGTAATAAAATTCGAATGTAATTAGCAGTTGATTACTTTTCGTGTTCTAAATTCACAAAGATATTTCGAGCGCGAAGATTAAGCGATAGCATTATTGACAGCTTTGTGCGAAAAGGAAACAATCGGGCAAATTACATAATATCGTTTCCTTGCAATTCGTCTAGCACTCTCGGGGTGGGTTGTAGAGGGCTGAAAGCAAACGATCTTTTTTCGCCTGGTTTGACCTAAAGCACACACAATCACTCGCATAAGGCAAAGTGTGCGTCGCGATTCGCGGAAACCACTAAAGGTTAATACTTAAGCGAAGTGTACACTGTACTCACGCACACACACAGAGGCCAGCGAAGCGAACGAACCAGGATAATGTGGATTGCATGTTTCGCGAGCATTTGCTAATATACCTCCGACGGTTTTATTATCGTTCGACTTAAGAAATTGGGTTAATATTTAAAAGGCCAATCAGCAGAACGAGAGCGGAAATCAGTGAATTCCCTTTGAGCTGCCTTACTCTCTTTTAATCATGCTGTATGCATAATCAACCATCCTCTTGGCGAATTTTACGGACAAAAGGCAATACAATGCAAGAAACTTTTCATCATATTTCCCCTCTTTTTTCTGTTTTTTTTTTTTTTAGCAAAGTTCATTTTATATTTTCATCAAAGGTTTTAAGTGTTTCTATACTCAAGGGCGTCTAATTTTTAATTTTACAAAAAAAAAAATTATATTTTGTTTTTATTGCCAAAAAAAATTTAAAAAAAAAAGAAAACCAATATCTAAAATGAATCAACGTGTGAGTTTCACTTACGCCCTATGTGTTTTTATTCGATTTGATAAACCCGTTTTCACGGCCGCAGCGAAGAAAATGCGACAGAAGAAGTGTTTGTTTTCACATCGGGGGCAATATATATTCCATCAAGGGGTGGCATGTATACCTTCTATGCTATACCTCTACATCGAATGGCGGGTATAACTCGTGGCTGCGCGTGCATTATACATGACTGTAATAGAAGACTATTTTAACAGAAAACAATGTATTTTACATGAGTGTGTAAGAGTTGTCGAGTAAAGCTGTCGTCTTCGTTGAGGAGGCGGCGTTTTTCGCGTCGCGCGGGTGTCGCACCAAGAATTTCCCCTATTAGCATAGTATAATATTCGCAAACTCTTGTCGGAATTCGTACATGTGCCTTCTATATCATTTAAAAGTCTAATGAAACAAAAATAACAAACCGACGACGTGAACAAGCCGCCGCCACTGCCACCGCCGCCGCGCGGACTTTCTCATGCTGATGCCGCCTCTAGCTGGCTCGTACCCGTCTCGGAAAGCCTTGCAGCCGTCGTACCTTCTGCTGCTGCAACACTTTTACTCTTACAATTGCAAATGACGCAGACGATTTTGCGTCCTTCTGATATAGTATTTCACGAGTTGCATCTCTACAAAGCGGATTCTTTATGCTAATTTATTAAGGATTGCTCTGTAATTTCGAATGGTATGAAATTTTTGCACAAATTATATTTGTAATTTGTTTTTCTGTAAATTTAAATTTTATTTTGTTAATTTTTTTTTATTTTACTAATTCTACCAACAATTTTTTTGCGTTTATTATGCTCCCTTTGTTCCAAATTGTCTTATGGATTTCTGAAAGAAAAAAAGTACGACGATTAACAAACCTTATAAATTTTATTTATTTTATCTTGAAAAACAAAGCTATATCAAATATTTTAGAAGTAATTTGTGCTCAAAACAAATTTTAACAGTTTTTCATAATTAGTTTAAAAAAAAAGCTGAAATCTTAAAATCAAAATCCCCCTGTAAAGAAAAAAATATGAGAAATACAGTAAATAAAAATAGGGAAAACAAAATGAACTGCGGTGCTATTAACGATGCTGCAACCAAATTCGTATTTTTTTTGTAAATGATATACTTGCAAATAGTAGCAAAAAATATTAAATTGGGAACAAAATTTCAAAATATACAAAATTTTCACAAAAATTTTCGAGAAAAAATTAAAAATCGAATTTAGTACCAAAATTTGTGACGGAAGCAGATTTTTTTTTATACAGAAAGTAAGAGTTTTCTAATTAAATTTCTAAACAAATCAAAAGTTTTTAAACTATCATAGAACATGCAAATATTGCTTAAAAGCTTAATGGAAGCTTATGAAACTGAGATAGCAAATATTGAACTAAAATTATAGGTAAACAATTGTAGCATAATATTATTGTTTTGCTTAGATACAAATTGCTAAATGTACAAAAGATACTAACTAAAATTGCTAACAGTATAAAATAATTTATCCCTTTTGCTGTCTGTAAAATTGAATTATAAAATAATGCTGTTTTTCATTGCATGAAAAGCTTTTTTCCTTAACATTAGAAAAAAAAAAAAAGAAAAAGAAAACTGAAATCAAGTAATTATTATTTTCCGCAATCTGAAGCTTTCGGAGGAGCAAACATTAGTTAGAAAAGTGCAACTTCCACGTTCCACGAGCGACTCCAGCAATCGTTGTCCACTTATCGCGATGACGTTCAGGTACCCACAATCGCTGCTATTACAAATACCCAATTACACGAAACCCATAAAAGCGGCACACACAATCCCGACCATCCTCTTTCGATGGTTCGCGCACACACAAACACGCACACACAAACAAAGAGAGCGAGCCCTTTGTGTATCTAGGACATAGTAGTTGCTATTAGTGCACCATCACAACGAAGTCGTTAAAAGTTATACGTGCGGGGGCGGTCCTCTCTATCCTTTCGATTTTTTCCCCCCTGTTTTTTCACTGTTGTTGCAGAAGATGCAGCGCGCTAAAAATGATTAAGCCAATTTAAAGTTTTCATTAGCTGACGCTCTGCCACTGCTGCAAACTAAAGGGCTCGCATTTATGTATTGTGAGTGGATAATGGTTAGTCTTGTGCCAGCAACAATCTCCTTCGGTGTACTCTATATAGTAAATTCTTAGCGACGCCTCTTCTAATCTTATAAGGATTTACTTGGGACGATTTTATCGGAATTAATGTTGTGAACTTTGCCGACCATTTTTTTAAAGGTTTCAGTTTTAAAGCTGCGACAAATTTGGTATAGAAGGAATTGATGTAGTTTTTTATAACGTTTTTCTATTTTCTTTTATGAAACGTTTATTTTTTAAGAAGATATTTATTTGTTATTTTATCATTTCATTAATTTGCTAATGTTAATAAAATTCTTCATTTAGTTTATTTAATTAAATGCAACAGTCTGCCTTTTATTTTCAAGAAAATGTATAATTATAATTGAGAAAATTTCTCCTAAATGTTAATTACATGATTAAAATGCAAACCAACAATTTTTGTTTCAAAAACTTAAGTAATTAAATAAATTTAAAAATACGAAAGAAGCATTATCGTTGTTTGGAAAAATAATATTTTGCGCCAATAAAATGCGGTACCCTAAATGAATAATAAACAAAGATAAACACGTCGTAAATATAGGTTACATTATAAACGAGTGCAGGTTTGCCCGAAAAGCAGGCTTTAAATAACGACCTACATGTTTATAGTTAAAGACGAGCCCTTAGTACAGCTTCGGCGGTTATGCGAACATCGAGAGTGCCCTTGGGTGCGAGTACTCACGGCCTTAGGCAGCTTCCCATTATAAGGTACAAGGATCTCGAGGGGAAGCTCACAATTTTTCCGACAACAACTTTTTTTTCCGCTGCAATTTTACGACGAGACGCATCTCTGAGTGGGCTTTTTTCACAAAAAAAAAAAAAAAAATGGAAGCGACCGTTAATTATACAAATTATACAAATTACAGAAATGTCTTTTGAAGTTCCATACCCACGGAGAGAGCTACGTGGAGACAAAAAGCAAAAATAGAAATATATATGAGAACTGCGCACTTAATCTAAAGTTTTCCGGTTAAAAGTTGTTCTGGGTGAGAGAGTCGATACACAACGCGCGGCGGAAATTTAATGACTTTGTATTATGCGTGTCTCCTCTTTCACAAGATTAACGAGTTCCAGACAACGTATTAACGACACCCGTTGATATTAATCTTTCGATTCAGCGCCATTGCGATGACAGATTAACCAATGTCGGAAATAACATTAACATTACAATGCAAATTTCGGATGAGAGCCTCGTCCATTTTTTATTTCGCTATTTATGTTTTTTATTTTGTTGTGTTGTTTTGCTGCTTATTTTTCTTTATAATCTCTACGATTATATTGTGAAATGTAATATTTTAATATACTTTTTTAAATTCCTCAATTTTAATGAATTTTTATTAAAAATTAAAGTATTCAATAAAATTGCAATAATTTATTTTAATAGCAGCAATAAAAAATAATAAAACGAAAAGCCAAAACTTTGCACAAACGCATAAATTGCAGCCTTGCAAAATAATCCGAAGATTAATTAGCGCAAGTAATCCAAGTCACACAGTTACCAACATAATTAATTATAATTTACAAACGCTTCGCAAAGTGCAGCAAATAGTTATTGTAATGGCAACTATATCTAAGAATATGAAGTAAAAGTAAATGCAGTGAACGATTCGGGCAAAAATATCGCGTGGTAATTGAATCATTCGAACAACCGGCCTCTGTAATAATTGACGAGCGCAACTCGGAGAATGCAAATTTCATTATTAAACACAATGACGTTTCAGGCAAAATTAAAATTTAATGAGATTTTCTCGCAGTGTCGCATCCGATGATGGAAGCGCGCAAAAACACAGTACATGCTCTCGCACCGTACATACGTTACCGTTATTTTGTCGGTCACGTTTTAATTGTCGCGCACCGAGCGCCGCAAAAAGAGCGCTTTTTTCCTCCGCCGAAGCGAAGGCGCCGGGCAACGTGCCGCATCACTCATCCGCGAATTTCGAGACGCGCTGCTAATCCAATTACGTACGATTCGTTTCAGATAATTTCATCAAAAAACATATTTGCTCGTGCGTCTTGTGTGCCTTTCTCTGCATATATATCTTTGTGTGTGTGTGTGTGCATGTAGTTTGTGCGTGCGAATTTCGCTGCGTCTAGACATGTGTAATACCGCCTCTAATAAAGTTTCTCCATGATTGCCTTCCCCTTGAAGAGCACTCTCTTCTTCGCAAATATTTGCACTTTTTCTGCGCGCACTCGTTTGAGCAGTTTAAACCGAGGATTAAACCGTTGCTCGCTCATTACGGACCGTCGTGTTCAAACTGTTACGACGAAATAGTCGTAGGGAAATCATATAGTTTCGCATTGAATTGGATGTGCGAGGCTTTAATAATTTCAACAAGATGGATTGATACGGGCTTAACGGCTGAATGCGGAACGTTTAAAAGCTTTAATATTAAATACTTGGCCCGGGGCAATGGCAACCGCAAGATCGGTAATGAAATAATAATTAGTAAATCTTAGAGCGTATAAACTCGACAAATAGCGGTAATAGATTTCGCCTCTTTATTGCAACCCTAAATTTATCGCCGTCGTAAATAATAATCGTTATTGTTACCAATTAGTCCGTATCATGCATTTCCGGGGGTTTTTTACTGCTTTTGGCTTATGCAGTTTTGATTTATTACTGTTGGTTTTTTCTTACAAAATTTTAAAAGTCAAAGTCATAAATAGTGCAAACTTCTTAGTAATTAGCTTTTTTTGTTGGCAAACATTGAAACTTTTCTAGTTTTCTGATTTTAAAACCTTCTTATTTATTTTTTATTTAGATAAAAATATTATAATTCTTCGTCGATTTATTGTAAATCTATTTTTTTAATTTATTAATAATTTGCTGCTTTTTCATATTTTAAATATTGTGTTACCCTTTAGTTCATTTATGTTCGCTATTTTTTATACAAAAATATTAATTCAATGACAAATTTAAACTTAAAAAAATGTTTTAATGAACTTAAAAAAAAAATTTTTTTGGTGTCCATATTTAAAAGATTATACCAAATTAACCATACCAAAAGAAATGACATATATTTTATTGTGAACACATTGTATTCGACATTAACATCCGGCGCCTTCAGACCTGATTATGAAATTAATGCGTAAATAACGATTCTTTCGGAGAGCTGAACTAAATAATTAATAATTGCTGTTAATAATTAAAAAAAATTAACATTATGTTATTCTTTAGATAATTTAGTCAAAAAAGTTTTTTTTTTAATTTCAATGACAACTTTACCCTTTAAAGCGTCGTATTCTTCATAATTACCTAGCCCTTCTCACCTAATTAAAAAATTAATATGTAAAGTAAGGACGTTTTAAAAGATCTGAAATAAACATAACATTGTAATTTATAATTGTCCTTATTTAAAGGAATATTCCAAATTAAAAAAAAAAAATAACGAAAAATATTTTACAGAACATAGTATTCGACATAATTACCCGGCGCCTTCACCTCCCGAGTGTGTAATTAATGCGTAAATAATGGCTTATTTGATGAACTAAACTTATTCAATTATTGTTATTAATAATTGTGCAATTGTTCAAAACAAACACGTATAATATGCAAATACATTTAATGCTAGTTCATAATTTCCTGTTTATTAATTTCCAATTTCATGGAAAATGTACCAACTAGCTGGAAACATAAAAAAGTTCACTAATTTTATACATTTCAAAGAGATGCAGGTATTTAAACTGGTTTTAAAATAATTGTAGTTTAATTGCAGTCAGACAATCATAGATAATAATGGAGGATAGGAATAAAATGTTTTAGTGCGCCGAACAAAGGGCACGCATGTTTTGAATGGCAAAAGCGGTAGCGAAACGAAACAATAAACAATATATTAAATTATACTTTGCATTCGACCCCCAATGACAATAACCCATACTGATAATAAAATTTATCGTTGAGCCCGGAATATAGAGAAATTAAAGTAACCTCAAGGAAACCCAATTGCGATTCAGAAACATTTGGGTTAGGGCAATAATTTCTGCTCCCATCCTTATCCCAACCAGAATACAAAGTACACACTATGATTAAATGAAAATCTCGGCAACGCTTTGACCAAGTTGAAAACTTTTAGTTTTAGTCCTTGTTAAATGTTACTTGCAGCTTAAGACAGCTACAAACACACTACAATTAACAATACAAATAAACTTCACTGCTTCACCTATAAGTGCACAGACACATTTTACATTTTCGAGTTTGTGAAGCACCATTCTGCGAGTTCTTGGTAGTTGTTATCTTTTATTAATCTTTTAGTGCTTTATGGCAGTAGAACTACAAAATGTTGTTTGCAAAATTTTGAATTAAAGGCATTGTTAAAAGTTTCCCTCAGTTTATGGCGAGTGTGCATTGATGCATTTACTGGAAGAAAAACACACGTATTTTGCAATAAAAGCCAGTCGCAAAAATCCGGACACACCAATGACATTCCCGGCATTTGCAAGCAAACATTTCTGTATAGTGGCGGTGCAGAATTCCTCGGATATCCTTTAAACGTTGTCCTTTACCCAAATTCGATTTCGGGGCCTTTAAGTAAATATTTGTAGAATAAAGTGTCGCCAGCAAGGATGAAACGGGAATTTATTGTTATTAACTCATGTAATCTACCCCTTTTTTATAAGTATAATACCTGCTAAAAGTATTCTTTTTCACTTAATAAATACCTATCTAATAGCGATAAAAATCAATTTGCTGTCATTAAAAGCGAAAAATTATTCAGTTAAAAATATTATTAAAAAAAAAGAAATATTTGGTTTGGTTAGCGAAGACAGTTGTTGCAGTAAATGCAGTAAAATGTGTTGCAGTTTGCATTAATTTTTTTGCGTCCCTTTGGGACACGAGAATCGTTGTTGCAAAAAGCATCTTGAAACGGTTCCAAGAAAGGTACACCGCTAAGGAAGCATTGGGAATATTGTTTCGAAAACTTGCCACCAACTTGCGATGCATAAGAATTATAATCCTACAACTGCTGTGACATTTTTTGAATCCTTTTAAATTCCAAATGCAAACATATTTCGATATTTGTATTCGGGGGAAACATTTCCGAAAATTCCATTCGGCTATTTTCTGACACCAGCGGCTATTTTCTGTTTGTTTTTCCCCCCTTTTTCATAAACATGCAAAACTGACCCGGAATTCTGATCATGATTCGCATTTCCAAGGTGCGAAATTCCCAGCGTATCATAAGGAATGTGTTTTTTGCCCGTTCCAATTTCCCGTGTGCAGTCGCGACTTCTTCAATAATGCCCAGCGCGCGAAAGAGGGATGGATCTCTTGGAAATTCTGGCGGTGGAAATGACGTTTGACATGTTTTCGCAGAGGCACGCTGACACCCCGGCAGAGGTACTGCTGCTGCAGGTCGAGGAAATAATATTTTCCTGGGATGCACGCGCGTCTTCGCACACAAACACGCTCTCTTTCACTTGCCGCCCCTAGCCCCGAAGAGTGGAATAGTAGATTTCGGAGGAGTATTGGACGCGCGAACGGAATATTGAATAGTTTCCATTCGGCGTTTTGTGCCCCCTTTTTTTTCTCTCTGCACATACATATATTCAGCGCGAAAAAGGGGGGGGGGCTGCTAGCGAATAATATTTCTCGAATTATTTATTTTGGTAGTAATTTGTTGCATTCAATGAAGTCGTTCCTTAAAGGGACACGAAAACTTTTCCCAACTTAGTTTCAACTTTGCGGCAACTTTTTCACCAGCCGGCCGCATGAAAGGAAGAAATTTAATTCTGTTTATAACGTTTTATTTCGCTTCCAGAATTTTATTTATTTTCGCAATTTTTGTCTTAGAGACACTGCAAATTTTTCCTGTAACTTTGCAATTATTTTTTTTAAATTTACATTTGAAAATATATCCAGCAAAAAATAATCTTTAGTAAAACAACTTTTAAAGTTAATTTACACGAAAATTCCAAAACAAATTCGGATTAAACCTATTATACTAACCATTGTATCGTGTCTGCTGAAAATCCTTTTAATAAAGCTTTTGATAGAAGAAAAAAAGTTCGAGTTGCAAATTTATTCCGGTGACATTCAAAGCAGACGCGCAAAAAAGGTGACCGTTCGAGGCGCGCGTACCAAAGTTTCGGCGTGTGCGGCTGAATTGCAGTTTCGTCCATAAGGGACGATGGGGCAGAGGGGCAAGAAGTAAAAGCGAGATTTGTTGGCCGAAAATTGAACGGTCCGTAGCGTAATCCGGCGAGACCTCAAATTATTCAGGCGCGCTCCCGCTCTTTGTAAGTTTCAGCGTGAGTTAGGAGCGGAATTATTGTCCGACTAGACGCCTGCCACTCAGCTACTAACCGCCTCTATTTCAAATCACCTCATACTTTAACAAAAACCAAATAAAAAAAATTACCGCTTAATCCGCGCTTTTAATATTGCTAAGTGGCCCTTAATTATCCACTCTGCAAACACGGCTGGTGTAAGCGTTTTAAATTCTGTATGTGTTTCTATACCGGATCATTCATTCAATATAATTTTTATAATTTTCTGCACAAATAAAATTTGCCAAAATAGAATTGATGAATGAAAAATTAAATAAAACCTTGTATATTGTATAATAATGCCCGTTTATTAATATATTGTATAAATAAAAGCAAAGATGGATTAGTTGCGAGATCCATGGTGCGGAATAAATGACCCGGGACCAATGGCATAAATCCTAATATGACACGGGGGGCGCACGCACCGGAAATGGCCAGCGCTTCCGTCGAAATCCGAGTGCAGCAGTGGGTATTTAACGGTAATCTAACCCTGAAACGGACCACCATCTTTCAAAACATCGCTTGTCGACGTGGCCTGTCAGTGGTCTCTCCATAAATCAGCTTGTAAGAAGTGGTGCTGCACGACTGCAAGAAGCAAAAAGAAACCGTTTAATTTTTTTCCCTTCTACACCACATACTGTACTATAGTATAAATTTCTCTACTATATAAATTATAAGTAGCTACTACATACTATTTGTGCGTATTATACCTACGTATAAATAATTCATGCGTTCCTTCCTTCGAATATGATTCGCTATTAATTCAATCCGCTTGTTATAAAATTTTTTCTCTGCGGAAATTCGCGCGCCCACACAAAATTTATGGTACTTTATTAGAGAGGCAAAGCCCCAATCTGTGTGTCCCGCCTGCCTCCATAAGGAGCTTTAAATTTTTCCTTTTTGCGTTCTCCCGTTCGATCGTCCCTTATAAATTCACCGGAAAGCCTGCGACGGAGATCCTTCGGATGGAAAACAGATTAAATAATCCATCACACGGTATACACATATAAGTAGATAGTTCACTAACCGTCTGCTGATAAAGTCGCCCTTATTCGTCACACTCTTGCATATCGTTAGTTTTATTAGTTTTACTGGTTTCGCTATAACAATGCGAACAACGAAAAGAGGAAATTGATTTGATTTTTATTTGTATTTTTTTTTCATTTTTTATATTAATTTTGTGCATTTCATTTCTGTTTGTTTGTTTTTTTGAATTATTTGCTTCGAAAAGTGTCATTTATATTCTCTCGCTTTAATGCAGCTAAATAATATCCGTTCAGAAGCTCGTGTGACGTCTGTGTAAACGAACAATGCTGTGACCGATCATTAATCTAACGGCCGCTGAATCTTTCGGCTTCGAGAAAAGCGTAAAGAAGATTGTCCCTTTCCTTCTGATAACTGTTTTATCCCTTGGATATAACGGGGCGCGAACGAATGAACCCGTAAAGGAGCAGCCAGCAGTGGGCGAAATGAACGAGCCTTTTGAATTAGGCCCTCTGCCGATAAAAATACTCATGGCTTATAATCATTTCCTCGATAAGTTCATGTTTTTCTTCATGCTCTTCTAATACCGACAGATTTATTGAAGATATCTCGTTTCGCTTTCGGGCTCTCTTTTTTTCTTATTCTTATTTTCTTATTGCTTATCGGTTTTTCATTTATATAATTTTTTAATAAATAAAACAAAAGGACACAAATTATAAATTTTTATTTCTGCCGATAATATACAGGGTGACACAAGTTTTACTACCACCCCTGCCATTTCTTTATTTACTAACCATTATATACCAAATTTGGTATACTTACATAAGGCAACATTTCCAATTAGACTGGATAGTTGACATTTTTACATCACTTCTGGTTTCACCGGAAATGACCCTGACTTTTGATTTTCAAATGGCAACCCCGTAGTTTTTTCACTTTTTTGGATACTAGGAGTAATTCTGAGTTTAAAAATGTAATTTTTATTAATTTTTATTTTTTTAGTTGCAAAAAAATCGATTTTTAAAAATCAATCTAGATGGCTGTGAAATGGCTTAAATTACTTCGAATGGTGTAAGGTTATGTTAGAAAGTTGCAAACCTGCCATAAGTTTAATATTTTGTGAGTTATTAACAAAAGAATTTGGATATAATGGTTTTTGGGTCAAAAGCCCTTTTTTTCAAATGGCAACCATATTGTACCACCCCCCCTTTTTTATTCCTCATTTAAAGACGAATCCTTTGGTGGTAGTAAAACTTGTGTCACCCTGTATTGTTAATAAAACTGAAATTATTTCAAAATTGCAAAATATTTAAGTAACAGAATGTTTGAAACAGTAAGTAATAAACCTTGGCGAACCAATTAAACTTTATTGCAGGTATAAATTCTAAGATCCGCCAATAGATTTCTCACAATAACAACCCGCTATTATCTTTGGAAATCTAAGGTTGCCACCCTTAGAAGTCGGTAGATATCAACGCCATCAGACACTGTAATTTCAAGACACAAAGTTACATTTTACACTTGTATCCGCATCGTGGGTCTTTCAAATATGACAGCGAGCGCAATTTGCATATGCACCTTGGTGTAGATATTATAAAGTAGATTGCTATGTCAAATGCACATTTCCAGTGCTATATGGTAGACTCTTGTAATAATATACTACTAGGCAAACAATCC